>CM038797.1:76276546-76417308 GCA_021764765.1 Vicia sativa | reverse complement strand
TTAGTTTCTAAATTGGACGAATTTTGCGTATTAGTTCGTAGACGGTAGTTAAAAAACCGTGTCATTTCGTTAAATTCGCTGATTTTTGGGTCAAGTAATCATCGGAACGATGTTGTTTGTTTCGAATTGGAAAACTTGAATCAGAGGCTTAAATGGCTAAAGCCTAAACCGAAGTTGATTGTATTAAATTATAAATTGCATTTGTGTTGACGTTGTTATCTGTTGTTAAAGTCGATGTTGGTTGATTAAGTTGATGCCGTTCATGCATAAGTTTAAGTTGTTGGTTAAGTCGTTGTTGGAGTTGAATTCGCTGCATCGCATAGCATTTGCATTATCAAGTTGGCCTCGATTGGCACCACGTTGTAAGTCAAGGCTTATGCTTTGTTGAATGCCTCGATAACCTGGCATGATTTTATGTTGGGAGTTTACTCCAAATGGATCCACATGCATTTGCATTTGTCGAGTCACATTTGAGTGATTTTAAGTTGTTGTTGATTATTATGTTGTTTCGTGGAATGTCGTGACGTTGTTGATTAAAGTAGTAATTATTGTATGATTCTTGACCCATATGAATTATCGTATTTTTGCTTATATATTTCGGATATCTCACCTTTCTATTTTGTTGGCCATTACCTTTATATTGGTAACGATGTGTAACAAGGAGTAGAAGGTTAGTAGCATTATGGCGCTGCCGCCCCGACACGTAGCACCTGTGGGGAAACGAATTTGTTTTCTTTTATGTTTACGCATTTTCTTTTGAACTAAGTTGTGGTTTTTGAGAAGTAATTTGTGGTTTTCCTTTGTTTCAAAGATGCTATGCTATTTTGAAGTTATCATGTTGAGAATCCGCTGCAGTTTATTATTTAAAGCTGAATTGTTGAAGACTAATTATGTTTCAATTGTTTCGTATTCATTATGTGCTATGTATCCGCCAAGAATTAAGTTGTTTTAATGTTGCTTTCGTTGTGAGTAATGCCTCAAGTTTTAGTTGGAATTTTGGCACTCTGATTTTAAAATGTTGGGTAGATTTGGGGTGTTACATTAGTGGTATCAGAGCAGGTCGGTCCGTCCGGCCAAGGGTGGTGTCGTTAACAATCGAGTATTGTTAATTACTTTATCTAACTGTTGGTTATGTTGCGTAGCTGAAATGTATCGGAAGGAATGATGTTGCGATTGTTGCGCGCCTGAAGCAATGGCTCATGCTCTGGAGAATCAACCTAATGTTGGTGGGGATGCTGGATCCCGAAGTTTGGCAACCTTCCAGAGAGAGAATCCACCCGGTGTTCAAAGGCAAACATGATCCTGATGGTGCTCTGGAGTGGTTGAAAGAGATTGAACGGATCCTCGCGGATGAATCATCGCTAAGGTCCGTATGGAACTCACATGTTAGCTAGTGAGGTCGATGACTGGGTGGTTGACACGATTGCAAAGTTTGCAGTGAGGGAAGTCATTCGGGGTGTTCCGTAGGAATTTCGAGGAAATATTATCCTAAAGATGTTTCGGGTAAGAAAGAAATTAAATTCCTTGAATCAAGTGTGGTAATATGTTCACATCGAGTATGTTGCAAATTTGTGGAGTTGGCCAAGTTTTATCCGGCATTATAGCGCTAAATCAATTCTCAAGTGCATTAAGTTTGAAAACGTTGGCGCTCGAGATCAAGAAAGCAATGGGTATCAAGATCCGTGTTTTCTAATTTGGTGGATAGCTATCGTATTTTTGAGGAAGATAACAATGCTCATTACAAGATTGTCAGTGATAGAAGAGGCAAGAATCAAGAAACCGCAGTAAGCCGTGATGATGCTCCAAATGGTAGAGGTACACGTAGAGCCGCCCGGTCGAGAACTAGGGGAGGTGCTCTTGCTAGTATTATTTGTTACAAGTGTGGGCAAGCTGGTCACAAGAGCAATGCCTGTAGTACTGAGGTGAAGAGGTGTTTCCGTTGTGGCCAGACTGGGCATGCAATATCTGATTGCAATCATAAAGAAATGATATGCTTTAATTATGGTGAAGAGGGACACATTGGGAGTCACTGTAAGAAACCGAAGAAGGCACAATCCAGTGGAAAAGTGTTTGCTTTAGCGGGTGATTCGCTTCAATGAGGACAAACTTATCGTAGGTACATGTTTCATAAATAGTGTACCTTTAATTACTATTATTGATACTAGTGCTACTCATTGTTTTATTGCTGTTGATTGTGTTAAAAGATTGGGTTTTGTGTTGTCTTCTATGAATGGTACGATGGTAGTTGAGGTCTTAGCCAAGGGATTAGTGACTACTTCTTTTGTGTGCTTGAAGTGTCCTTTGTCAATCTTCGATAGGAACTTTTGTGTTGATTTAATTTGTTTGCCGTTAAGTGGGTTGGATGTGATTCTGGGTATAAACTGGTTAGAGCATAACTATGTTCATATTAACTATTATAATAAGTCTATGAGGTTTTCAACTGCTGAGGAAGAAGAAGCTATTTTGGTGTCTCCTAGACAATTCATGGCAGCTTGTCAAGGAAGAAGGTAGATGTTTTCATTGATGGCAACATTGTCAATGGAGAATCAAGCTATAATTGATGAATTGCAGGTGGTGCGTGAGTTTCCTGAAGTTTTTCCTGATGAGATTCCAGATGTACCACCGGAACGGGAAGTTGAATTTGGTATTGATCTTGTACCGTACCGCACTGCTCTATGGCACCGCATGTGATGTACGATTTGAGTTGGTAATTGAAGAAGCGCTAAGATCTACTTGAGAAAAAGTTTGTCGACCAAGTGTATCACCGTGGGGAGCTCCAGCATGTTAGTAAAGAAGAAAGATGGAAGCATGAGACTTTGTGTTAATTATACCAACTAAATAAAGTGATGATCAGAATGGTATCCGCTCCCAAGAATTGATGACTTGATGGATCAATTAGTGGTTAGTGTGTTAGCAAGATTGATTTACAAATCAAAGATTAATGAAAGAGAATGCTTTCAAACAAGTTATGCATTAAATATATCAATAAGATTCAGATTTATATTATATATAAACCATTGATCACTGTAGTGTTTATTGACTATATTTTGGTTTATTCTAAGTCGATGAAGAGCATGCATTTGAAGACAAGGTGCCCAAAGAAAGAAAGTTGTATGCTAAACCCGTCAAGTGGAACTCGTTGAAAGAGGTTTTCAAGGTCATTTCAAGTAGTGGCATTGTCAGAGACCCGCTCTAAAGTAGATGTTGGTTGCAATGGGAAACCTCCAAGAACCTAGGATTAGAAGCTTTTTGGGTTTGGTCAAACACAGGAGGTTTATCAAGGATTTTCCAAGTGGTACTTCCACCAACAAAGTTAACTTGTAAATAAAGCTTTTGTGGGATGAAGAATGTGAAGAGAGTTTTACCGAGTTGAAAAGAGATTGATGTCGGCTCCACCTTTGACGCATCAAACTCAAGAACCTTGTAGTGTATCAGTGATGTCAAGATGGGATTAGGTGGAGTGTTGAAGCAAGATGATAGGCTTATGCATCACAAGCAGTTGAGAAACCCATGAGAAGAACTATCCTACATGATTTGGAACTCACGTAGCTTGTATTTGTATTGAAAATTTGGAGACATTATTTGTATGGTATTATAGATTTGGAAGTATTTAACGCACTACAAAAGTCGAAGTACTTATTCACCAGAAAGAATTAAATATGAGGCAGCCAAGATGGCTGGAACTACCAAGGATTATGACTTTGGTTTGAATTATCATCCGTAAAGTTAATGTGGTAATGGAAGGCGCTGAGTCACACCACGTCACAATGATGGTTAAAGAGTTGAACAATCGAAAGCGAGATACGAGTCTTGTTTGAGACGACACCGCAGAAAAGTGTTGTTAGGAATGTTGAAGATTATTAAATGATTTTGATAAGATCAAAGAAGCACAGACGCTGATGGAACTGTAGATTCGATGGTAGGAATTGATCAATCAAAACTAGTGAATTTAATGTAGACGTGTAATACTTGAACTCGACTTTGTAGATTTTTATCGCAAATGTGCGGATAAAGAAGAGTCGCCACCGACTTTTATTTTTATCCAATTAAGGGAAGGTAAAAGTACAAAAGACCTTCGTTAGATTCTGAGTGGAGAAGGTTATGAAAAGGGAAGGTATTAGCACCCTTTCCATCCGTAGTTATCTACGCTCTAGTTGCTCTGATCACTTTAAAATTGGCTTTCGTGTGTTTGACAAAAATGTTTTGAAAAGGCATTTCGCTTGACTTTGTAATGATTCATGGAATGTATACAAAGTGTTTGAAATGTTTTGTTTTGAAAAGAGTTTGAACTTTGAAAAAGTGTGTGAAAAGTATTTTGATAGAGCAAGCAACTAAAAGACTTATTACCCACTCGAATTGGTCGCTTTCATTTTACGCCCTTTAGAATAGCCCTAGCCATACCATTAGTTAGTAGGTAGCTCCATCTGCTGGATGTAAGCGGACATTCCAGGACACCTGATGGTCATAGAAGGCAACTCAGGAAGTATCCTAGCACATTCAAGGACTATCATCATTTTGAGGCGACAATCGAGGGTCAAGATCATGTATTCGGAGGCATCGTGGGTCTTATGATCTTTGTATCGGGACTATGATGATTTGTTTGAAGGCAACGGTGCTAGAATATCACGCTCGAGGGACATGACCATTTGAATCGAAAGGCAACGAGAGAGAATTACCCAAGGGTGCGTGTGAAGAGTGTGTTGATTTCGTATATTTTATCTTGCAAATTAGTGGCTATGTTCATATTATCTTGCCACACCTAGTTACTAGCAATTTAGGTAAAAATTAAAAAAAGGAATGTAAAGATGGAAAGGTAAATCTACGCTATTACATGGTTTTGGGGCGTACATAATTTAAAAATGCGGAAAATAAAGTCCTAATTTAAACTATTACATCCCATAGACAGCTACATTATTGAAAATAAAATGATAAAGAAAGAATCGTCTCGAATCGGATCAACTCAGAAGGAATGAGAAATCTGAAAATATATGAATCGAATAAGAGAAAAATGTTAGAAAATGCAAATTTTTATATGAGAAAATTATTACATGTCGGAAATAATATAAATATGCTAAAATAAATTTGGGATTTTGGATGCAATTTAATAATTTAAAATGAATTAAAAGTGATTTAAATGCAAAAATATGAATAAAATATATGCAAATTGTATATTTTTAATTTTATAAATTAAATAAAGGTTTTATGAAAATAATGCAAAAGAAAAATATTTTGATGATTTTTAATGCATAAATAAAAATATGAAAAGAATTAAAATGATGCAAAATATTAAATAAAAGAAAAAATATAGAAAATATGGAAAATAGTTAAGTTTGTAAAAGAAGCAAACCGTCCAGCCTGATCGAATCGATGACCTGAAACCTTGAGATTGCTTGCCTCTACCACTACGCCACTTGACACTTGGTGTTTGGAAAGGAAACCAATGGTATATGTGTGATGACGCTGACATTTCACCCAAACGAGCTTAAGGACCCTTGAATGCAGACGAATCAAAACGCTGCACGCAATCCCCGCCGGCCACATGAGGTCAACCACACCGAGCCTTAGCTCCTATTGCCTTCCGACGCCTCAACATCAATCCCGCAAAATAGCCAAAAACAAAGGTACCTGTCACCCCTAAATCGACCATGGCGAATCAATGGTGATGTTATTTTGGCTGAAACGGTTTGTCCAAGCCGGTTCAAGAGACAATTTTAAAACCCTAACCATGGCAAATTGGTTTCCTCACGCCTAAGCTAAACGATGGCCCAGATCCATCTATATGCAAACCTCATGAACACAACCAATCATTAAAATCAATTGAAACCAACAGATAATAAATGCAAAATCAAAAGTTTTGAATATGTATGTATATGATCGATTCAAATTGGTTTTAACCATTGGCAAGTGCGTGTACTACTCAAGCTACCTCAAGATAATGGATGGTTTTCGAGAATGAAAGGTCGGAATTTGTTCTCATTTTTCAAAGTTTCTGAAAATTTTTGACAAAATAAGGGTTTGGCTTGAGCTAGGTTTCCTTTTGTGGTCAAGCTATGATGCTTGGTATTTATAGAGATTGAGAGAAAGGAGGAAAAGATTGATTTGGAGCATATCAATTTTTTTCAAATAAAATCAATTTTGAAGAAAATTTGATTTCTTCAATGCATGATCATGCACGAATTTGGCAAGAGTCTTGGGCTATCTTGGACTTCAAGGAAGATATAAAATCACCTTTTGAAAAATATATGATTTTCATATTTTATATAATTTAATTTTGAATTAAATGTTCTAAAATTAAAATAAATTAATAAATAGAAAATTGCCATGGCCAAGCATTTATGGGTCAAGAATAATGTCATGAACAAGTTTGACAAAAGATTTTAGGCCCATTTGGAAATTTTGCATTTTGACCAAAATGTCCTTTTGTGCAATCATTCAAAATCGCCCAACTTGAATAGTGTATCTTGCTCAATTTTCCACATTTTGAGTGTTCTTGGACTTTTTGAAAGCTCTAAGAGTCCTCTAACCAACCTTTTGGTCTCATCTCAATTGAGTTTCCATGCTCATATATCTTCAAAACAAAAAGTTGACTTTTGTTGACTTTGAAAAGACTGTAATGTTTGAGCCATACCTCAAATGAAGCATTTTTGACATTCTTGTGAGACATGAAGTTGTAGAGAATTGAATTTCCTTCAAAACAAGAGGTGGTGGAAATTTGAGAAAGTATGAGAAAGTTATGATCACCAAAGTTCATTGACTTTTCACCTAGAAACCCTAATTTAGAAAGTTTGACTTTGAGCAAATCTTGAGTTTTCTTGAATCATGATCAACCCTTGATCAAATGATGAATGTAACTTCAAAATGAGGATGTTGACCAAAATTATGAAGTTTGACTGTATGTTGACCATAGTTGACTTTTGTCCAATACAACCGATTTTCAACCATCCGAGCAATTGTTCGAGGAAACTTGACTGAAGCTTGAAACTTGACATGGAGAATCTTTGAAGCAACGAGGAGGCATGAAGACCATTGGAGATGTTGGAAGTCCATCTTGGCCTGAGAGATACCAAACCCTAGTTTGGGTCGATTGTCTAGAGAGAGTTTGTCCGATCAACTCTGAGGAACTTTGAGTATGGATGTATGAAATATCTTGAGAAGATGGAGGGCAAATTTGGGGTATGATACCGCCCCTGCTCAATCTTCTTGACTGAGGGTTAGATCGACACGTTGTTTTCGTGACCTGAGGTAGAAGATGATTGAACACCGAGTACACCGAAATTTGCACCGCTGTTGGTGGATGATGCGAATGGGCCAGATGCCATTTGAGAAGTTGGATACTACCGGGATGAGTTTACTAGACTCGAGAATATCGATAGAGAACTGACGGGATGGGCTTAAGATGCCATCCTGAAAGATCGATGTCGGGAGTGAGCCGACGCTAGGCCTGAATGCTTCCGAAGGAGCATGGAGATGGGCTTAAGATGCCATCCGAGGAGTCGACGTTAGACTTCGTTCATTTTTGAATGAAGTTATTGGTTCGTATTGATTTTAACCATATACGCAAAGATTCCAAAAGTGGAACACCGATAAGTAATTCTGAGACGGGCTTAAGATGTTATCCAAGGCAACCGAGTCGACGCCAGACTCTATAGTTGTCATGATAAGAAGGATCGTAATAAATCTTCGGCCGATTACCTGAGGGAGGTAGTAGCTGGCAAAATGTGATATTCTCCTCGTCAGGCACGGTGTCGATCCATTGCCCGCATCGAGGATAACCAGGGCGATCTTTCTGATAGTTTTCCCCGCTTCTCGCTTAACTCGACTACTGTCGGAGGACAACCAGGTGGTCTTTAGATAGTTTTCCCCGATTCGGGCTTAATCTCGACCGCTATGGCCAAGTTGATTTCCACTGCTTTGGAAAAACAAGAGAAACTTTGATAGAATATTTGTTAGTCTTATGCAAAGTATGATGTGCTGACAATGTATATGAATGACATATGCATGAATTATGACTTTATGAGAAATGTATGAATGATAGATGTTGTGGTATTTCAAAACATATCCATCTTGAAGAAGATGTGGATGTTCTGCTTGAAGATTTCTCGACTGCTTGGGGAATCGAGTAGGTGAGAACTCCCTTGAAGGAGAAGAAAGAAATCTTGATTCCTCCGATGCACTATCCGACCAAGTCTTGGGCCTAGATATTGTCGAGGAAGGTAGATTTGAGAGGCTGCTGTTGAGATCCCATAGACCCCTCACTGAGAATCGAGGAGGCATCCGTTGGGACCTTGTAGATCCTCCGAGGAAATTTAGGAGGCGCCCACTGGATCTCGAAAATGATCTCAATGAGAGCACTGTAGTTGCCGGAGACCGGTTGGAAGAGTCAGAATTTGTAATCCCTGGGAATGAAGATGTAGATTCCTCCGATGCACTATCCGACCAAGTTTCGGGTCCGATACCGCTACTGGGAAAAAGGGAAAGGATCGAGATACTACCGGGATAAATACCTTGACCGGGGTGAGGTGTTACCGCTTGAGACTGGTAACATTGCTTAGTTGAGTGGAATTGTTGCTGGATTCCCTTTGCTCACTGGGAAGTTGTGTTGTGAGTGACACCTGTGGGATCATGCCTGGGAATGTTTTGGTGACTTTCGCATCTCAATTCGAGCCCGTAGTAAGTACTTTTGTATGTTCACTTTTCGTATGTTTGTGATTAGATTCTTATTGTCAAATGCATATAATCAGTCAAAGCAAACGTTGGACTTTATGCAAACCACAACAGTGAAAATTGTAAAGAGAAAGAACTTGTATTTATTTGAAAGGTGGCATATGGCCAAGTAGTTTTGTACACAAGAAAGGTAAAAGCTATGCGGAAACAATCTCGTAAGTCCAACTATGCTAGTACTCATATTTCAACTATCTCATCTCCTTGTCACAAGAGAAAGTGAGGAATTGATCTTCGCCATTTGAATCTTGAACGATAGTAGTCCGGAAGGAGTGATCCGAAGAGACATAGTCGCTTAAATCCCTAACTTTGCCTAGACCGCCTTTCGGTTTTCACCACGATACCTTTTTGCCCAAGCCGCCTTTTCGTGTTTTCGACTACGGTGTACATGTTTTGTATATATCCTTAACTTTTGCCCGAACCTTTGGTTCGCCAGATGCCCTTATTTTTGCCTAGGTTCGCCGACCTAGCGGGTCTCTTTCATGCGTAGTATTTTTGACTATGTCCGCTCACTGTGTGGGAAGTCTTCACCATCCATGGTGCTAAGTATCATAGCCCACCGAAAATATGCCTTGACTACAAATGGTCCTCTAGGTGGAGTCCATTTGCCCCGGGATCACCTTGTGGAAGAATGATGCGCTTGACTACTAGATCACCGACTTGGTAGACTCTGCGGTTTGACCTTCTTGTTAAATGCCTCGATCATTCGCTTCGATAGATCCGCCCATGGCAAATGGATGAGTCGCTCATCAATCAATCCGTCAAGGCGAGTCCGACCCAATCGTCTTCGCCTAACTTCGCCTCCCGGAGGACTCTCGAGAGGAATCAACCTCGATGGGTAAGACTGCCCATACCGTGACAAGAGAGAAGGGGTTGCCTGCTGATGTTCAGGCCAGAAGTGCGATAAACCAAGAGAATGGTAACATCTCATGCCAATCTTTGTAAGTCACCGCTATTTCAGATAATCTTCTTAATGTTCTTGTTGGCGGCTTCCATCGCGCCATTCATCTTGCCGATAAGGAGAAGAGTTGTGATGCTTGATCTTGAACTAAGTGCAGAGTTCGTGATCATCTTATTGTTGAGATTGGAGCCATTATCTGTGATAATCCTTTCGGAGTGCCATACCGACAGATAAGATTATGCTTGATGAATCGAGCCACAACATTCTTGGTAACAGATGCATAAAGGTCTGCTTCTACCCACTTGGTAAAGTAATCAATTGCCACAAGGATGAAACGATGTCCGAAGTCAGGCTTGATTTCTCCAATCATGTCAATGCCCCACATTGCAAAAGGCCAAGGAGAAAACATCTCAGAGGTAACCGAGGCACGTGTACTTTGTCCGCATAAACCGCATTTGTGACAAGATCGAGTATAGCGTGACAATCCCTTCCATGGTGGACCAATAGTAACCTGCTTTCAAAATCTTCTTAGCCATCGTATGTCCAACGGAGTGGGTACCAAATGCGCCTCGTAACTCTTCCATGATACGCATCATTTTCGGTCTACACAATGAGTAACACAAGTCGGGTATAAGATGTTGCTAAGGAAGAATTTGGATGCAAATCTTCTCATGAACTTTATCATCGATGATGCTCGCTGGATATTCCTCGAGTCTCAAGATACTTCTTCACGCATAATACCAAGGTTTCTCTTCGCCAAGCTCATAACAATACGCTGGTTCGTCAAACTTCAATGATGATCCGGGGAGCCTCGCTGTCCCATCTAACCTTGAACATAGATGACATAGTAGCAACGCGCCAACCGATTCTCTTCTCGTGGAATATGATTGAAAGTGATCTCTTCAAGTAGGGATCAAACTCGTAACATGCTCGATATGGAATGAGATTCGATGCTTCAGATCCCACTCGCCTTTATCCGATCGATCACTAAAGCCGAGTCTCCATACACTTGTAAGAACTTGATTCTTAAGTCAATAGCAACTTTGATACCCATGATGCACGCCCAGATTCGCCATGTTGTTCGCAAGTAAATCAAACATAATCATGAAAGGCGATGTCCACTGAGGATGTAATGATGGCCCAATGCCATTGCTGGGTTTGAGGCTCCATCAAAGACCATAGTCCATCGATCCTTGTTCGTGTCCTTCGTCCGGCCCGGTTCTTCACAATCAGAATTAGTAAAACATCTTCATCTCGAAATTAACCATAGATCGATAGTCATCTACCTTGATGAGCCAAATGATCGGCCACTACACTTTGATCGCTTCTCGAGAAGTGTATCGATGTCATATTCGGTCAAGATCATTTGCCATCTTGCTATTCTTCCGAGAGAGCGGTTTTCAAATATGTATTTTATCGGATCCATCTTGGAAATCAAAAAGGTAGTGTGAGTCAACATATATTGTCTTAGTCGGCGAAAGCCCAAGCCAAAGTTGCAAGTTTTCTCAAGTCTGAGTATCTTGTTTCACAATGGTAAACTTTTGCTAAGGTAGTATATTGCATGCTCTTTTCGACTGCACTCATGTTGCCCCAACACACACCCCATTGAGTTCTCTAACACCGCCAAGTACATGATAAGAGGTCTTCTTCAGGGCATTAGGGATGGAGGATTCATAGTACTCCTTGATTTTGTCAAAAGCGATCCGGCAATCGCTGCTCCATTCCACTACTTGATCTTTCTTTAGTAACTTGAAGATTGCCTCACAAGTAGCGCCTGTGCAATGAATCTGCAATGTAGTTTAATCGGCCCAAGAAACCACCTCCTTTTCTTGCTGGCGCCGCATCTCTTGAATAGCTTTAACCTGGCGGGTCAACCTCAATACCTTTACCATCGACAACAAACCCTAGGAGTTTTCCTGATCCGACCCAAAGGTGCACTTGTTGGATTAAGCCTCAACTGCATTTCTTCAACCCACAGCTTTCGCAAATGATCAAGATGTTCTTCTTCACCGTGATCGAGCTATCATGTCGCCGACGAGACCTCTATCTCGTGATGAATCATGTCATGAAATAATGTCACCATAGCACGCCGATAAGTGGCGCCTGTGTTCTTCAAATTAAACGGCATAACCTTGTAGCAAAAGTGCCCACCGTAACAAAAGTAGTCTTCCATGTCTTGGAGCCATTTGATCCGATTGTAACCGAGAAACCATCCATGAAGGAGAAAACCTTAGCCGAGCGTGTTGTCAACCGTAACATCAATATGAGGGAGTGGAAAATCGCCTTTCGACTTGCTTTGTTCGATCTCGTAATCCACACACATTCGCATTTTGCCATCCTTCTTAGGTAATGGGTACCACATTTGCAACCCACTGGGATAAGAGGTGACAACTAAGAAACCGTTGAACTCGTTTATAACTCGCTTTGATTTTCTCTCGACATCTCAGACGATGGCGAACCTTCCGCTTCACCGGAAAACTTTTGTTCAATCGGCACCACAATATCAATGTCTAAACTCGCATGTTCGTATTGACCAAGCAAAACCTCAATGTAGTCTCGTAGATCCGAATCAACCTTTCTTTAACATGCTCAAGACCCGCCTATATTGATCTCTTTTCTGCCTTCGCTGCAAGACTCAAATTCACAACCTCAACTTGCTCTTCGTGGTCAGATAACTCTTCTCTTCTTGAAGTCTCGCGTTCTCTGGCACTTCACAATCTTCCTCACTTTCGCTTCGGCTTGGTAGATCGGATTATCGAAGTCATATTTAGCAATAGCATAGCAGTATTAACGAGATTCGAGTGATTCGCATATCACGGGGTGTGTGAAACACTAGCTTTTGAAGGGTGATAAAGTAAAGAAAGAAAACAAACAATTGAATGCAAAAGTCCAACGATTTATTGAATGAAAATACGCAAACGATGATAATAACCTCGAACGAGCCATGATGCCCCAAGGCACTAGGCTTTCAAAGTTTATTGTTCAAAACATAAAGAATACGAAAAGCAAAACAAAACAAGAGCAATTACCCGACTAAAGGAGATTGGTATAGACGCCTTCTTCCAATTCCGAGCCCATGATCCGGAGTCGAAGATCCACTTGCCGATGTCGAAGTCGTTATCGCCGCCTTCTATAGCATGGATTCCACTGGCCGATGCGGAAAGGAAGTTCGGTACGCTCGCGGCGATCTTCCGACTTTGATGGTGAAGCCTAAACCACTTTTGTTTGAAAGGAAGATCGGGGAGTGACCCCAAAAAGACTACCTCCTTGTTCAACAAGCAGCCTTGAGCATCTTTCAAGGAAACCATCCTAGGAGTGAGTGTAATTTCAGTGGAGGAGAGTCAATGCATGACTCGGGTATTGTTTCAAAAGCTTGACAGGAGTCTCAAGAATTCTCCTTCCATCTCAAGGTAACGGAAGAATGTAGATGATCGACCATATACTCTTCTTCACCACATACTGTGACAACCTTCCCTTTCACGGGTACTTCAGCTCGATGCAAGGTGAGGTACACCGCCCTATGTATCCAAAGGCGCCCAAGTAGCAAGTAGGTCGGACGGATGTCCATGACAAAGAAAGTGGAATCAAAAGTCTGGAACCGACTTTAACAGTGAGTGAGTCTCCAAGTACCGCTCGCTAGAACCATCAAAAGCTCTCATAATAATGTCACTGTCTCGTAACCAACCCTTCGACATCAAGCCGATCAAAAGCGCCTTCTAAGGATATTCGAGAGCACCGATCCACAAAACATGAGATAATGTAGTGCCCTTGCATTCAACAGATGTGCAAGGCTTTGTTGTGTTTCTTTCCAAAGGAGTCAAATCAACATCGAGAAGCCTAGGCCGTTGTTGGCAGCCAGCTAGCAATACAAACTTCAAACCGGTCAAGGTGTGTCTTGCGGCACATGAGCATTCTTCTAAACTTCACCAGGCTAGCATGAGCCCTGAGCACAAGAGCAGAGCAAGCATGGAGATTGGACGGAGTCTCCCAACTGCTCCACAACATTGTAGTCACTCTTCTTGATAATCTTCGCACTCTCCATTTCTTGTTTGAGGTGTCTTCAAGAACTTCCTTTGGTACTTCCGTTGAGGTGATGAGTCTTGGTTCTTCCTCTAGCTTGGGGAATGGGTTGAATATGGAATGCGAAATGAGTCGCGTTGTCTTCTGAGGAGAGATATCTGAGAGAATACTCTGTTGCTCGTCACCTTACTTGATCCTGATGTTGTCAATGTCAAGAATGGTAGCTTCAACTCGTAAGATCTTCAATGGTCGAGGGTCTTGCTTGACACCATGGTAGTAACATCACCCATAATTCCAAGGGATAGCCTTGTCGAGGAATATGGAACCGTCTGGAGAAGTGGTAATGAGAGGTGCCACTTTAGGCATGGATCGCCAGAGGAAATCCTTATCAGGTTAACATCAGGATATCTTCTGGGAAATCGCCACCCCATCCGGCCGCCTTTAACATCTTCAATAGGAACCTTGTAGCTCTCGTGAAGGTACTTCACCATGTATATTTTCCACTTGGCTGCCCCAAGGCATCCCATATGATGGTAATGCTTTCTGTGATTGTCAATCTTCAACTTAGACATTTCTTCACGCCTTCCGCATGTGGTTTCGTAAATAGTATCTCACGTTATCCATCATGCATGAACACGCCTTCTCAACCAAGCACAACCATCGCGCAGATGGGCACCAACGACAATTCTCTAGGCATCCTGGTTGACACCGCTTAGCAAATTCTTCTTAACAACATCGAGGAATGGTCAAGTCATCTATGTTGAAAACATAAGTATCATCACCAACAACGCTGGAACTTTGTCATGGTTAGGCATAGGCGCGTTGATCACATTCGAGTCTCAACAGAGGATCAAACTCAACTGCTTAGATTCAATCATATCTTGAATCTTGTTCTTCGTGAGCCCAACAATCATCTGTTATGTCCAGGCTATTGGAATGGTAAGCACACTTAGCATTAGGACCGTACTGTAGAGGAGGTGTTGACATTCGAGGAGGATCCTCAAAGCAATCAACTCGCTTTCAACATGTGTTGCAAGGCTTCGACAAAGGCATGTTGATCTTCGTAAACTATCTTCGTGGCTGCCTCGTTACGCTGCGGTTGTCTCACCGAGGTTGTGCCGATGTAGGATCGAGATCACAACCCCTACGCATTGAGCACGGTCGGTCTTGGCTCGCTTTTCCGACCATACACAGATTAGTTTCTTTCTTACCACCAAAAGACCTCTTCGCAAAGATTTGAAGATGTCTCTACCGAATCTTTCCACTTGATACCAAATTATACACGTCAATATCACTCGGTGAACCGGTCAAGAGTTTCCAATCGATGATTGAAGAATGGGCCCGTGTTCCCATGAACATATCAACCAACTCCCTATCGACAAGGGTGGCTGAACCTCGCTAGATCTCTCCATTTCGAGCATACTTTGAACTTCTCGTCACGACCCATAGACATGCTTTGTAGTTGCATGCGAGTGGGTGTCAATTCAGCATTGTACTCATACTTTCTGTAGAAAGCATCAGCCAAGTCACTCCAGGTACGGATACGGTCATTCTCTAGCTGATAGTACCACTCTAACTGAGTTCCGGACAAACTCTCTTGAAAGTAGTGTGTTAGTGTTTTAAGTTGGCATCAATTTTGGCAAAACTAGGCTTTAGAGATGTCTTGATAGATGTCATGACATTCAGAGATTGAAGATAAATCCTACTGGACAAGGATGGTAAAAGTACAATGCAGGAAGCTAAAGTCGTGGCCGAAATTCAGAAATACGATGTCATACGTATGTTATGACATTCGCAGACATTCTGCTCGCAATCAGTTTCCTGAGATTTTTCAGGAAGTTTGTTGAGCATTTTATTTATGTTTTTCTGTTATTAGAAAGCATGCTCACGTGGCTGCTAGGTTAATCTTAATTAAACCTAAATTGGTTGTTGAACAAACCGTGTTTTTAGGAGAGAATTAAGTAAACCCTAGCTATCTTTATGGAAGCCCAAAATCAAGATTCTGGATCGCTTTATATAAAGAATTCAACCCTACTCTACAGCCACGCCCGGATTCCATTGAAGACATTGAAGGCTTTTGTTTGTGTAATGCTAAGGTTAGTAACAATTGGTATTGTGTAATTCTAGTTTCTTCTTGTGAGCCAAGCAACTATCAATTGATAAGTGCATTGACTAGGATTTGTTGTAAGGGTAGTTTATCACCAAAGCTTTAAAGCACGAGTGTTTGTCTCTTGATTAAAGCTTTGAAGCAAGATCAAGATATTTTATTGAAGTGTGTCTTCACAATTCAATTAGTCAATAGGTTGATATCACTGTGGTGATTGAGGGGGAGTGAGTAGGAACTCGATCTAAGTAGGACTTAGGTTGAAGTGTCATTGGCAGTGATTAAGTGAGGAGTTGTAAACGGGTGAGTTTAACTCCGAATTGATACTACTAATAGTGAATTTCCTGCTTGGTAGCCCGCACGTAGGTTTGTTAGAACCGAACCGGTGAACAACTTATTGTGTTATTTATCGCTTCTATATTTACCGTGAATTGTCAAAGCAAAGTGTCGATACCGTGGTCATAACATTCTCTCGTGACATTAAGTATCGCGCCGAATTTCAATTGGCACGAGTGCACCCCGCTTGTTATTTCGGGTGAGATTTAGGGATAATAGTTTCGCGTAATGGATAAAGAAGGAGGATTTGGAGGAAGACCACCTATTCGGATGGGTCTAATTATGATTACCGGAAGCCTCGTGATGATTGCCTTCTTAAGGTCATGGACATTAAAGCTTGGAGAGTGCCGATAAAGGATGGAAACATCCCACCAAGCTTGAGAAAGATGGCACTACTGTCTTGAAACCTGAGGAGGAATGGAGTAAAGAGGAAGAAGAGCTAGCTCTTGGGAACTCTAAAGCATTGAATGCTCTGTTCAATGGTATTGACAGGAATATCTTCAATCGTTCATCAATGTGAGTCGCCAAGGATGTTTGGGACACTTAACTACTCAGGGAACATCCAAGGTGAAGATGTCAAGACTTCAGATGCTCACTACAAAATTTGAGAATTTGAAGATGAAGGAAGATGAGAATATTCATGAATTTCACATGAATATTTTGGAAATTGCCAATGCCTCAGGAGCACTTGGTGAAAAGATGTCTGAAGAGAAGTCAGAAAGATTCTGATCCTTGCCTAAGAGATTTGCAATGAAAGTCACTGCAATAGAAGAGGCTCAAGACATCAACACCTTGAAGGTTGAAGAACTTATTGGATCCCTTATGACTTTTGAGATGGGAATCAGTGAAACTGTTGACAAGAAAAACAAAAGCATAGAACTTGTATCCAACACTGAAGAAGGATGCAAGGTGGAAGATGAAGAGAAGATATCTGAAGCTATTGCCATGCTTGGAAGACAATTCAACAAACTGATCAGGAGGATTGATCCAAAGTCAAGGTCAAATGTCAAGGACATTCCATCTGACATTAGCAGATCTTATGACTCCAGCAGAAGATCCAAGTCAGAGGAAAAAGGAAGTCAAGGCAGTAAAGTCCAATGTCATGAATGTGAAGGATTTGAACATATTAAAGCTGAATGTCCCACCTTTCTAAAGAAACAAAAGAAAGGAATGGCTGTCACTTGGTCTGATGGTGATTCAGGAAGTGAATCTGAGGAAGAAGGTGCCAAACTTGTCACCGCCTCTCCGAGTGTACAACTCGATATGGACTCAGTGATGAGGAAGTGACATTTGAAGAGCTTGTAAACCAGTGAAGTCGTGTATAAAAATGGTGAAGCATGTCAAGAAATGAGGAGCGAAAAAGCGATTGAGAAGTTGGAAGTCGAGAATGAAGTTGAAGGTCGAAAGAGGAAAACATGTACCACTATAAATCACCTCAATAGTGATATTGTTATGTGAATTCCAAACTTGATCAGATGTCTAAGTCTGCACAAAATGTTGACATCCGTAATCGATAAGTTGGAAGAAATTCTTCACCTTGGATGTAATGCGTGAAATAAGCATGGTCTAGGATATGTGGTCGAAAAGCAACCTGTTGGTGACATTAAGAAGAAGAGACATAGGAAAACAATGTCAAAGCAGTGTCACAACCCAAAACAGAAATGTGTCTGCTCAAAGCATGTGGATCGCAAAGAGATTTGCAACAACCAGAATGGAACAAACTCGAAAGTCAATGACAAAGAAGATGTCATATCACAAGCCAGTGAATGTGTCGCCATGTGGTATATGAAGACTAAGAAGTTTGTCTATAACAAAAGGAAGAATGACCTAATGAACCAATGTCAAAGGTATGTCACAACATTGGATTCAACATCAAAATCATAGAAACCTGATCCAAAAGTTTCAAAGATGGAGATGTTATTATTGTGGAAGGTTTGGCCACACAAAGTCCACCTGCTATAGGCTACATGGGTATCCTAATCAAGTTCCTTATGTGAAACCCAAGTCCAACAAGGCATCACACTCTCACCAGTGGAAGAAGAAGAAGACTACAACTCTGATAGCACAGTCTTCTCTTAGAGTACCTTCCAAGGAAGATTGGTACTTTGACAGTGGGTGTTCCAAGCATATGATTGGAGACAGAAATCTTCTCAATAATGTTAAGCCTCATTCTACCAGCCTTGTTACCTTTGGGGATGGAGCTAAAGGAGAAATCAAAGGTGTTGGAAACTCAAATTGGTCTGGAGTTCCAAACCTGAATGGAGTACTGCTGGTAAAAGGTTTGACTACAAATCTCATTAGCATAAGTCAGCTATGTGATATGGGATTCATAGTCAACTTTACTAAGACTGAATGTCTTGTGGTTAATGATGAACAAGCAGTGATTATGAGAGGAGTCAGATCAAAGGACAACTGCTACTTGTGGGAATCTGAGAACCCCACTCTGCCATCTATGTGCTCAACAGACAAAGATGAAGAGAAAGTGAAGTTGGGGCAAAAAGAAACTGATCAACCACACCTCAGAGGAATGAGAAGGATGGCCCATAGAGGAGTCAAGATTACCAAGAGTCCACATGGGAAAAGAGAAAATATGTGGTAATTGTAAGGTCGGACAGAAATCGAATGTTTCACTCAATGTCCGACATTTGATCACCCTCAAGCATCAAGCAAAGTACTAGGTTCGAATGAGAGGTTGACCAAGTGTCTTATCACAAATATTACAGAGAAAAGTCTTGGATGATATCCTCGCTAAGCGTAAGAGGAAATATCATGGTGACTTTCATCTATGGTAATAACTTAGTATCCGAAGGAATATCGCACACATTGATGGATGACTCAACACTTTTTCGCTGCAGCAAGTGCAAGGAGGATTGTCAAGAGGATTGGGATGAAGAATGTCAGCCATAAAAGAACTCTTGCTCCTACACACTTGAAGATGTCCAAGAAAATAAGTGGGGAAAGTGTTGATGAATGCTTGTGTGAAAGATATGTTGAAGGATGGTTCATATGGAGAAGCAAGCTTATTTCTTGGATCAGCAAGAAACAAAACTGTGTGTTCCTATACAATGTTGGAGCTGAACACATAGCAGCTGATAGCAATTGCTATAAGATGATCTGGATGAAGTAGATACTGATTGAGTACAATGTCATATAGGATGTCATGACATTGAACTGTGACATTGCACCTGAGGCCAGTCAATTTAAGACCTTAAGGGACAAATTGGGTATTTGTCAATATGAGGAATTGTAGCAATTAACTGGGGTAACAGCAAGGGATGAAAGAGATTGTTTATTTCAATTACTTATAAGCGGGTCATTTAGGTATTTTCATCCCCATTTTAAAAAGTCCAAGAATAGGAAGAGACATCCATATATAAGAGTTTCTCCATTTGAAAGTAGCATCTCTTTTACTTCTTCTAAAAGAAACTCAATCCTTGCCATTTTCGCCTCATTCTCTCAAAATCATCACAAAAATGTCTTCATCTTCCTCAACATCCCAACAATCGTGATCTTCATCTCCTTCAATGGTCAAGTTAGGTCAAAAATGAAACCATGCAAGTCAAGCATTACAGCTACTCCATCACAGACCTTGGCAACCGACCAGAAGAGTCAAGAAGCTACGACAAGAAATGCAAGAAGGGCACAGCATCCCCTCTCGTAAGACTTCTATTCCATCATGCCTCCGGACTAGGTCGCTGCATGAGGCTATAGCTAGGATAGTGTCCGATATCCTAAATGAGAATAGGTCTCGGCTGGGTTTCAGCCCCCGAATCATAAGTCTGCTAGCCCTAGCTTAGCGCTTGATCCGATGTCAATGAGAATGTCAAGACATCTGGTGATGATGTTGATTCCCCTGTAAAAAAATGATGTAAATCCTCCTGCTCCAGCTCCTGAAGGATGTAACGATGATAAAGAATCTCCTGTTGAAAATGTGAATGAGAGTTCTGATGAGGTTCTTGAGAAATCTTCAGATCATAGTGGTTCTGATAAAGGTCCTGCTGCCTCTGCTGACAACATATCTGATGGCATTCTTGAAGATTCTCCTGAGAAGAACACCAATCAAAATATGGTGTCTCACGTCATCAACCTAGATGAGGACTTCTCTGATAATGACCTCATAGCCAAGGTTAATCCCAGCATTGCTAGAAGGGTAATGAATAGGAAAGGGAAGAAAAGTGCTTCTCAAAGCCCTGTTCAGGAGAAGGTTTCTACAGCTTCTCATAAGTCTCCTAAGGCTGGGAACAAGACTGTTGATGAAACTGGTAAAGAGAAGGCTAAAACCTCCAAAGGGAAGAATAAGATGAAGAGTATGTGGTTCATCTAAGGCAAAGAGCACCTCAATGGTGAAGAAGAGGAAGGCACCGAGCCATCGTAACATGATGATTCGACCTTGATGTTATGAGAATGTCTCGACATTCACTCAAGAAAAAGGTTGTCTCTGGGAAAATACCCTTGTCCTCAAGTGCCAATTGACAACATCTCCTTTCACCACCCCGAAAATGCTAATAGGTGGAAGTATGTGAGTTTGAAGAGAATTGCCCGGAGAGGAACTGAATCAAGATGCCCCGAATGCAAGGAAGTGGTTGATCCGATCAAAGAAGTGGGCTGATGAGAACCGTGATGAAGTTCTCAAATTGTTATGAAGGCTTGGTGAAGGAGTTTGTTGTAAACCTATCCAAAGGACGTGCTGATGGAAGTTCACAGACTTTCAAACTGTGTTTGTTAGGGGAAGAAAAGTGAAGTTTTCCCCAAGAGTAATCAACAAGTATTTGGGGAGATCAGAGGAAGCTCAACCTGAGCTTGAAGAAACTGATAATCAAGTGTGTCAAACAATTACTGCAAAACAAGTAAAACATTGGCCACTGAAGGGAAAACTTACTGCTAGCAAGTTAAGTGTCAAATTTGCTATTCTGCACAAGATAGGTGCAGCAAACTGGGTTCCCACAAACCATAAGTCAACCATCTCAATTGGTTTGGGGAGGTTCATCTTTGCTGTTGGAACAAAAGCAAAGTTTGACTATGGAAGCTACATTTTTGATCAGATCCTAAGACATGCTGACAGCTATGCTATAAAAGGACCAATAGCATTTCCCTCCCTCCTGTGTGGTATTATCACTGATCAGTACCCTGACATTCTGGGGGATAGAGATACAGTGTGCAAAAGAGCTCCTGTCCTTGGCTTCCACTACAACTACTGAGACATCAACTGTCAAGCCAAACTCTCAGAGGGCAAATGTCATTGCTGTGCTAAAAGAGACATGTAGGGAACTTGAAGCAAGGAAGCATCATAGAAGAACCGATTCTACTCTTGAAAAGAAGAAGACACAGAGGTGGAGGAAGAAAGGATCACGATGAGGCTTCCGTGAAAATATGGTTGTTGATGGGGATACTGATGCTGATCAAGCAACTGTTGCCAAAGAAGGATCTGAAGAAGCTTCTTTCCACAGTGCTTCTTCAGGAGAAGAGAGCACCTGAGCTGTTGCAGCTCTTTATGTTGCCCTGATTGCCTGCTGTTACTTGGTTTTTATTCAGTCAAATTTTCCTTCTTGTCCTGTTGTTTCCAATCAGTATGTTGGATGACCGAATTGTGTTGATGATATGTAACCCTTGAATATTTATGCTGCCTTCCGATACTTTATGTTCATTGTTTGGGGCAATTGTATTGTTTCCTTTGGCCCTTTATGGCTAAAAAGGGGGAGAAGAAATACTGTGGGAAGTATTAATGTTTGGGAAACCAGATGGGGATTGTATGGCCTAAAATTTTATGGCCTGCTTGGTTAAATTTTGTTTGTGGGCAATTGTGGGAAATTGTGGGACTTATGTATGGGTAGAATTTATCTTCTTAGTTCTAGTTACTTGAAGCTTAGGAAAGCTTAGGAAAACTTAGAACTAGGTTGTTAGTCTTCACTGATTTTGTACTGATAGGTCTAGTAGTTTTAGCCAAAATGTGCCAAAGGGGAGTTTGTTAGTGTTTTAAGTTGGCATCAATTTTGGCAAACTAGACTTTAGAAATGTCTTGATAGATGTCATGACATTCAGAGATTGAAGATAAATCCCACGGACAAGGATGGTAAAAGTACAATGTAATGTGGAAGCTAAAGTCGTTGGAAATTCAGAATACCGATGTCATAATGTATGTTATGACATTCAGCAGACATTCTGCTCAATCGCTTTTTCCCGAGATTTTTCGTGAAGTTTGTTGAGCATTTTATTTATGTTTTCTATTATTAGAAAGCATGCTCACGTGGCTGCTAGGTTAATCTTAATTAAACCTAAATTGCTGTTGAACAAACCATGTTTTTAGGAGAGAATTAAGTAAACCCTAGCTATCTTTATGGAAGCCCAAACTCAAGATTCGTGGATCGCTTCTATATAAAGAATTCAACCCTTACTCTACAGCCACGCCTCGATTCCATTGAAGACATTGAAGGCTTTTGTTTGTGTACCGTTAAGGTTAGTAATAGTTGGTATTGTGTAATTTAGTTTCTTCAGAGCCAAGCAACTATCAATTGATAAGTGCATTGGACTAGGATTTGTTGTAAGGGTAGTTTATCACCAAAGCTTTAAAGCACGAGTGTTTGTCTCTTGATTAAAGCTTTGAAGCAAGATCAAGATATTTTATTGAAGTGTGTCTTCACAATTCAATTAGTCAATAGGTTGATATCATCATGCGGTGATTGAGGGGAGTGAGTAGAACTCGATCTAAGTAGGACTTAGGTTGAAGTGTCATTGGGTAGTGATTAAGTGGGGAGTTGTAAACGGGTGAGTTTAACTCTAAATTGATACTACTAATAGTGAATTTCCTCCCTGGCTTGGTAGCCTCCAGACGTAGGTTTGTTAGAACCGAATCGGTGAACAACTTATTGTGTTATTTATCGCTTTATATTTACTGGTGAATTGTCAAAGCAAGGTCGACATGGTCATAACATTCTCTGTGACATTAAGTATCTGCTGCCAGGAATTTCATAGTGCATCCACAACTTTCTGTCATCAGTGTGGGGATTGATCTTCTGAACATAGGACTTCAAATGTAGCCTAGGGAAAGACATGCCATCATACTTAGCAAAAGTTGGAACTTTGAACTTGGGAGGAATCACAACACCAGGGACAAGACTTAGATCATCAAAATTCAACCCGGACATCTTCAGGTTTTCCACAGCATTCAGACGATCTTCATGTTGCTTGTACTTGTCATCCTCATCAGAGTATTGGCCATCATCATAGTTCTTCTCAAGCTCAGGCTGACTGCCTTCACCGTTACCCTTGTTACTTTGTTCGCCTTGACACTTCCTTCCGAGAGCTCTATCCGATCGACCTCTTAGGACCACCTTTGTAGCGCCCGCCCATGTCGAGAGGAGACCAACAACCTTCTTCTTTCTGTTGATGAGCTTCTTCGATCCTCTTGGCCTTGGACCAAGCTGGTGAACATCCAATAAACCGAGCATTCGAGCTTGAAGATCTTTGACGGACTGTTCGAGAGCCATTTCTGCTAAAATAAATAGCGAGCAAATGAGAAAACCTATCTTCAATGTACCTGTGATGCAATGTTATGCTATGATATGCAATGTTTATGCGAATGCAATGCAATGTTTTCAAGGATCTAAGAGATTTAAATTTGTTAAACAAGCAATGAACAAACATTTATTAGTACTTTTTATTATTCCCTCTTTTTTTTAAGTACAAAAGATAGTTCAAAACAATAAAAGAAAAAGCATAAAAAATCCTAAAGCTCTAAGTCTCCCACGGGCGCTTCCTCTTGGTGCCGATGTAGGCGTTGATGTTTCGCTCCTCGTGAAGTAGCTTGGTCAATTCTAGCACTTTCTTCTCACTTGTATAGCACTGAGCTTCAAAGGTATCCCTTTCTTCCTTGAGCTGTATCCAGGATCTCTTCAAGTCTTCAAAATCAGTAGGCATGTCAGGATGGAGAACAGTATAGGGTACGTCACCTATAGCAACAGTTCCATAATTATCGGTAAACAGCGTGAATGGCATCATGAGGTTTTGAGCTCGAGCTCGCACCCATTCGAGGTAAGGTTCCAAGGAATGGAGTTTGGTGCCCCAAAGTCTTGGTATCGCTTCTTTACCATGCCCCAAGCGTATGAACCTTCGCGTAATTCGAGATCATGATTGTAGTCGAACACAACATCCTCGGAGAAGCATATCATGTGGACCATCTTTTCGAAAGCAAAACCAAACCGACGAGAGCTAGAGAAGGGTCAGTAATACCTCCCTTATACCAAGTGGTACAGGGAATTCTCCACAACGCCAATGAAGGTGAAGTCCTTTTGAGAGAAAAGGCTCCAACGGATATCCGAATGAGAGTGACATCAATCTTTGAGACCATCTCAACCCTTGTTCATTCTTCAAAACCGATGGAGGAAGGTGCTAAATAAACCACCTTGAAAGTAACGGATACAACATGAGAGTTCCTTGTCGCTAGTAGTACGAGTGTGGAGAGAATGTAGGATGTCTCCAAGCAAAGTAGGCATGGATCGGTAAGAAATAGCTTGATGGCGCTGACATCTATGAATTGATCCGAGTTAGGAATAGAACCAAACCATAGATTAGCAAGGCCACAATATCTTCGAATGCATGGAAACTCATAGCTTTGAGGAATTCTCGGCTTTTAATTAAGAATTTAGAAAGTAAACCCTTAACTCCACTTCGTTTCCCAATTGGCTTCAATGTCCGAGCGCTTAAGATGTAAGGTCGATGCAATGTCTTCGTACTTAGGGACCTTTTCCAAACCGGTGAATGGTATTTGGTCAAGAATAGGTATCCCAAGTAGCTTAGAGAACTCCTCCAAGGTAGGAACCAACTGATAATCTGAGAATGTAAAGCAATGGTGCTTCGGATCAAAGAACCGAATAGACATGCATCATATCTTCTTCAAACCGAGATAACCAAATCAAGTAGATAACCATGTCTTTTGATGAACTGAGCATGGTCGGGAATTTCTAAAACCAATTCTTTGAGTTGAGAAGGTATACCCATGAAGTTGATTCGGATAGTCTTTCTAGAAGCCATAATACCCTACAAAACAGAGCAAAGATAAATCCCTAGGTCCTTGAAATAGTTAGAAATGATATGCAATGCGAATGATGTCATGATGTCATGTTTAGCACACACAAACAATTCACACAATGAGTCTAGGGTTAAGGCTTGCATGAGGTATAGGTGATTACCCCACCAAAAGTTTGAGTTGGTTCATCCTGTCCTATAATAGTAACCGGGTTCTAGGAATCTCACATCATTGATATTTCTCGTAGGCGCTTATTTCAATACGACTACCAAGTGGTCGATCAAATGTCCCAAAAGTCCGATCTCAATGAGCGAGCATCGAGTATCAACCAACCTCGGTCTCAGACCAAAGCCGCCATCTCACTACCTTCTAATGGCCAAGATGGGTCAATTAAGGTTCTAAAAGTTTAGTTAGCGCTTGATGACACCACGCAGAAGCCAAATACTATCCTCAACTTGGGAATGAAGAGTATCGTGACAACCAAAGTGTCACGCTAACGTAGCCATCATGTTGACCGTTTAGTTATACGTCTAGCGGTCGCGATGATTTATTGCTACTTACCTAAAAGGAAACCCGGATCCGGGTGTAGGATCCCCCATAAATATAATACCCAAGCAACCCTTAAAGATAAAGCATACAAGTCAAACAAAAAGCAGTAAAAGTTATCTAGAAATTCCTAAGGCAATTCTCTCTTTTAGGATTCTTTTCCCCAGCAGAGTCGCCAGTTCTGTAACACGGTGAACTGACTTTGTAGATTTTGTATCGCAAATGTGCGGATAGCAAGAGTCGCCACCGACTTTTATTTTTATCCAATTAAGGGAAGGTAAAAGTACAAAAAAAGACCTTCGTTTAGATTCTGAGTAAGGGAGAAGGTTATGAAAAGGGAAGGTATTAGCACCCCTTTCCATCCGTAGTTATCTACGGGCTCTTAGTTGCTCTAGATCACTTTAAAATTGTGCTTTCTGTGTGTTTGACAAAAATGTTTTGAAAAGGCATTTCACTTTGACTTTGTAATGATTCATGTAGGAATGTATACAAAGTGTTTGGAAATGTTTTGTTTTGAAAAGAGTTTGAACTTTGAAAAAAGTGTGAGGTGTGAAAAGTATTTTTGATAGAGCAAGCAACTAAAAGACTTATTACCCACTAAGAATTGGTCGTTTTCGTACTTCTACGTTCCTTTAGAATAGCGCTAGCCATACCATTAGTTAGTAGGTAGCTCCATTCGTTGGATGTAAGCGGGACATTCAAGGGACATCGGATGGTCATAGAAGGCAACTGTAGGAAGTATCCTAGCACATTCAAGGACTATCATCATTTTTCGTAGGCAACAATCGAGGGTCAAGATCATGTATTCGGAGGCGACATCGTGGGTCTTATGATCTTTGTATCGAAGGGACTATGATGATTTGTTTGGAAGGCAACGGTGCTAGAATACCTCTACGTTCGAGGGACATGACCATTTTGAATTCGCAAAGGCAACGAGAGAGAATTACCCTAAGGTGCGTGTGTGATAATGTGTTGATTTTATATTTTATCTTGCAAATTAGTGGGCTATGTTTGTTATTATCTTGCCATACACGCCTAGTTACTAGCAATTTATAGGGTGCGGAAATTAAAATGCGGAATGTAAAGTACGGAAAGGTAAATCTTACGCTATTACATGGCTTTGGGGCAGATACATAATTTAAAAATGCGGAAAATAAAGATCCTAATTTAAACTATTACATCCCATAGACAGTTACATTATTGAAAAATAAAATGATAAAGAAAGAATCGTCTGAATCGGATCAACCTGTAAAGGAATGAGAAATCGGAAAATACGATATGAATCGAACAAGAGAAAAAATGTTAGTAAAAATGCAAATTTTTATATGAGAAAATTATTACATGCTGGAAATAATATAAATATGCTAAAATAAATCTTTGGGATTTTTTGGATGCAATTTAATAATTTAAAATGAATTAAAAGTGATTTAAATGCAAAAATATGAATAAAATTAAATATGCATGCAAAATTGTATTTTTTAATTTTATAAATTAAATAAAGGTTTTCTGAAAATAAGTGCAAAAGGGAAAAATATTTTGATGATTTTTTAATGCATAAATAAAAATATGAAAATCAATTAAAATGATGCAAAATATGGAGAATAAAAGAAAATATAGAAAATAATGGAAAATAGTTAGAGTTTGTAAAAGAAAAGCATAACCGGTCCCAGGCTGGCTCGAACTGATGACCCTGGGGTGAAACCTTGAGATTGCTTGCCTCTACCACTACGCCACTTGACACTTGGTGTTTTGAGAGTGAAAACCAATGGTATATGTGTGATGACGCGTCATGGACATCTGAAATTCAAACGCAGTCAGCAAGTGGGCCCCGGTGGAATGCACAGACGAATCAAAACGCGCAGACTTGCCACGCAATCCCTCGTCGGTCCACATGAGGTCAACGACGCCGGAGCCCTAGCTCCGGTCGTCTTCTCCGACGGCCTCGAACACCAATCCTGCAAAATAGCGAAAATAAATGGCAAAAAGGTACCCTGTCACCCTAAATCGGCCATGGCGAATTCAATGGTGATGTTATTTTTGGCTGAAACGGCTTGTACAAGCCGGTTCGAAGAGGACAGCTTAAATTGCCCTAGCCATGGCAAATTGGTTTCCTCACGTCTAAGCTTTGAAACGATGGCCCAGATCCATCATATGCAACCTCATGAACACAACCAAATCGTTAAAATCAATTGAAACCAACAGATAATAAAAATGCAAAAATCAAAAAGTTTTGAATATGTATGTATGTATATGCATCGATTCAGCTTGCTTTAACCATTGGCAAGGGTGTGTACTTACTCAAGCTTACCTCCTGAAGACAATGGAGTGGTTTTTGAGGGCTGAAAACGGATGGAGTTTGAAATTCGATTTTTCAAAGTTTCTTGAAAAATTTTGACAAAATAAGGGTTTGGCTTGAGCTAGGGTTTCGTCTTTGTGGCTGGCTATGATGCTTGGTATTTATAGAGAGGATTTGGAGAGAAAAAGGAGTGAAAAAAGATATGATTTGGAGCATTCAATTTTTTTCAAATAAAATCAATTTTCTTGAAGAAAATTTGATTTCCTCTTCAATGCATGATCATGCACGAATTTGGCAAGAGTCTTGGGCTATCTTGGACTTCAAGGAAGATATAAAATCAGCCCTTTTGGAAAAATATATCATTTTCATATTTTATATAATTTAATTTTGAATTAAATGTTCTAAAATTCAAAAATAAATTAATAAAATAGAAAATTGCCATGGCCAAGCATTTATGGGTCAAGAATAATGTCATAAACAAGTTTGGATCAAAAGTTTTTAGGCCCATTTGGAAAATTTTGCATTTTGACCAAAATGTCCTTTTGTGCAATTGTCCAAAATTGCCCAACTTCTGAATAGTGTATCTTGCTCAATTTTCCACATTTTTGAGTGTTTTTGGACTTTTTGGAAAGCTCTAAGAGTCCTCTAACCAACCTTTTTGGTCTCATATCAATTGGAGTTTCCATGCTCAATATATCTTCAAAACAAAATGTTGACTTTTTGTTGACTTTGAAAAGGACCTGTAATGTTTTGATCCATACCTCTCAAATGAAGCATTTTTTGAACATTCTTGTGAGACATGAAGTTGTAGAGAATTGAATTTCCTTCAAAACAAGAGGTGGTGGAAAAATTTCTGAGAAAGTATGAGAAAGTTATGATCAGTCAAAGTTCAGTTGACTTTTCACCTAGAAACCCTAATTTAGAAAGTTTGACTTTTGAGCAAATCCTGAGTTTTCTTGATGAATCATGATCAACCCTTGATCAAATGATGAATGTAACTTCAAAATGAGGATGTTGACCCAAAATTATGAAGTTTGACTGTATGTTGACCATAGTTGACTTTTTGTCCAATACAACTGATTTTCAACCATCTGAGCAATTGTCTGAGGAAACTTGACTTGTGAAGCTTGAAACTTGACATGGAGAATCTTTAAAGCATATGAGGAGGCATGAAGACCATTGGAGATATTGGAAGCCCATCTTGGCCTGAGAGATACCAAACCCTAGTTTGGGTTGATTGTCTAGGAGAGAGTTTGTCTGATCAACTCTTGAGGAATCCTTGAGTATAGATGTATGAAATATCTTGAGAAGATGGAGGGCAAATTTTGGGGTATGACAAGATGCGCAGGGTGTGTTGAGATTCCATGGTAGGATTTATATTCCTGATGATGTAGAGCTGAAAATATTAATTATGGAAGAAGGGCATAGAAGTAAGTTGAGCATTCATCTGGGAGCTACTAAATTGTATCAAGATTTGAAGAAATTATTTTGGTGGCCTGGAATGAAGCGTGATATTGCACAGTTTGTGTATGCATGTTTAACTTGTCAGAAGTCGAAGGTTGAGCATCAAAAGCCTGCAGGGTTGATGCAACCGTTGGAAATCCCAGAGTGGAAGTGGGATAGTATTTTGATGGATTTCATAATTGGATTACTAAATACTGTGCGAGGACATAATTCCATCTGGGTGATTGTTGATAGGCTTACCAAGTCAGCTCATTTTATACCTATTGACATTAGTTTTCCTGTACCGAAGTTGGCGGAGATTTATATCAGGGTGATTGTTAAGTTACCCGGTGTTCCATTGAGTATTGTGTCGGATAGAGATCCGAGATTCACATATGATTTTTGGCAGAGTTTACAGAGTGCGTTGGGCTCTAAGTTAAGGTTGAGTTCAACGTATCATCCTCAAACTGATGGGCAGACAGAAAGGACGAAACAGTCATTGGAAGATTTACTGCGAGCATGTGTTCTTGAAGAGAGAGGTTTGTGGGACACTTGCCTTCCACTGATAGAATTCACATATAATAATAGTTACCATTCTAGCATCGGAATGGCACCTTTTGAAGCGTTGTATGGTCGGAGGTGTAGGACTCCGTTGTGTTGGCATGAGACGGGAGAGAGTGTAGTGCTTGGACCTGAACTAGTTCGAGAAACCACCGAGAAGGTGAAACTTATCCGTGAAAAGATGAAGGCTTCCCAAAGTAGACAGAAGAGTTATCACGACAAGCGGAGGAAATTTCAGGAAGGTGAACATGTATTCTTGAGAGTTACACCAGTAACCGGTGTTGGACGAGTATTGAAATCGAAGAAACTTACTCCTCGCTTTATTGGTCCATATGAGATATCGGATAGAGTTGGAAAGGTTGCTTATAGTGTGGCGTTGCCACATAATCTTTCGAATTTTCATGATGTGTTCCATGTGTCGGAACTTCGAAAGTATATTCCTGACTCGTCTCACGAGATTCATATGGATGATGTGCTAGTGCGGGATAACTTGATCGTGGAGACAATGCCAGTACGAATTGCAGATCGCGAGACAAAGACTTTGCGTGGAAAGGAGATTGCATTGGTGAAGGTTGTCTGGTTAGAAGCTGCTGGAGAAAACATGACGTGGGAGTTGGAGAGCAAGATGCGAGACTCCTATCCCGAGTTGTTTGAATCAGGTAATTTTCGAGGACGAAAATGTTCTAAGTGGGGGAGAGTAGTAACACCCGTAATTAATTAAAGTAATTTAATTTAATATGATTGAGCATTTTCGATTAATCCGTGATCAAGTCGAATTTGTGGGTAGAATCGTTAAGTTATTAATCGGGTAAAATTAGTCGAAATGAAAATAATATTAGAATTTATTTTATTATTTGGAATTATTAAATTAAATATAATAGATTAATTATGAGGGTGAAATAGCATATTTAGGAGTGTTATTTAGTAGACCAAAATTATATTAGAAGCTCATTATTAAGTGACCAAGTAAAATAAGGAAGTAGCATTGCTTGCAAAACCAAAAACCAAAGCCATAGTCACGCAGCAGAGGAAAGAAAAACAGAAGAGAAAGGAAAGGAAGTGAATTGGGAACCAAGGTGCTAGCAGAGTCAATTTCGGTCTGAGAATTCGCTATTTCCGATCAATTTCCGAGTTCCCTTCGATCCAAAGGTAAGGGGTGGGGTTCGGATTATATAATCGATTGTAGGATAATTTTTATGTGGGGTTTAGCGCTATATAATTACACTGCTAATCGTGTTTCGTCAATGAATTTATGTTGCTGGAATGAATAATTTTGCTTCCGGTGTTGAAATTATTCTGCTATATGTTGTTGTTCTATGTTATTTTGGCTGTGGTTTGTGTTGAATCGTTGTTGTGGTTGGAAAAGGAAGAGATACCATGGTTATGAATAGAAGAGGGAGGCGACTGTCCCCACTGAGGAAGAGGAGAATGGAGGCGACCGCCCCATTGGAGAAGAAGAATGGAGACGGCTGCCTTGGGGGGGAGGGAGAGAGACATCCGTCTCAATTGGCCTAGGAGAGGGAGGCGACCGCCTCAGGTGCCCAGGGTGGGCGCCTCACTCACACTCCTCCCTGCTTGTTATTTTTCACGGAATGTTATGATAGTGGCTTAGGATTGTACATTGCTTGGTATATTAGGAGAGTATAACATGAGAAATAATACTCTTAGCATGATGAAAATAATAATAGCAGAAGAGGAAAATATTTGATAACAGGTGTTGTACCCCAAAATTTACCCTCCTTTTTTTTGCATTCCTGGCTTATAATTTGATTGCATAAACATACATGTAGTCGCATACATAGCATTCATCATAAGGAATATCAGATTCCAGGTATTCCGAATGGCACTCAAAAAGAGTTCATTTCTCAATAAAGTGGATTTCGGGTTTCGACGATTTTCAAAGACTCCGTATGATTCTTACTCCCTGGAGTATTTTATGTTGATGCTCGACTAGCATTCCCCCCTCATGTTTATCTACAACTTTCGTTTGGAAGTCAAGAACGGATTTTGTGAGGAAGGATCTAAAAGGAGTCATTTTTCCCGGCATATCAAGTTGATTTTAGTGCTGAACCGTGTGTTTTGGCTCACCGAAAAGGCCTTATCTCTTAGCTGGAAGCTCAGAATTGAGCGGGACCGATTTCTAAAATTCTGTATCAAGGTCCCTACAATTTCTATTTGCAACTCGAGAGATAATTCCCCACCGATCGGTACCAGAATTTTAATCTCTGAGTTTGATTTTTGAGCTGAACCGAGCAATTTTCATCTGATGCGCGAGGTTCGAAAAATCATATCTCACTCGATTTTCATCGAAACGGGACGGGACCGGTGCCAAAAGTTCACAAATCTTGTTAGCTTCAAATGTCCAAGAGATATGCATGTGCAAATTTCGATCAGAAGATCCTCGTCTGAGGCATTTTCCCCACAGAGCGCAAATGAAATTCTGCACGTGTCAGTGGTCCAAAATTGATGCTGAAACTTCAAAAATTCCTATTTCCTTGATCACGCGTCGGATCAAGTCGGGATTTTGATTCACGCAAGCAAAATCGCATTTCAGACACTTTTCGTTTACATTCCGACTCCGAATTCCGCGCGGATTTGGCTGTTTTGGATTAATTACGAAAATTATTCGGATAATCATGATTAGCTTGTTGATTAAGGATCCAAGGCTATAAATAGATTTCCCTCTTCACAAATCAAAACAACACATTCATTTTCTTAATTTCCCACTACCAAACACACTCAAATTCTCTCAAATTCCAAAGCACAAAAACTCAAGAAAGTTCAAACTTCAACTTTCCCTCCAAGCAACCGCCACAGGCCGCCACCGGACCACCGTGCGCCACCTGCTTCTTTCACAGAGCGCGCTAAGTGCGACCTGCGAATTTTGGTTTTCTCCATCGCAGCATCTTTTATTTCAATCCATAGCATTCTCTCCTCCTTCGACACACATTTGACATGGAAGGAACGGTTTAATCTCGATTTTCTCTCCAAGTTCAAGATTCAAGAGTTTCTTCTTCTTCTTCTCCAAATTCTCCATTGAATTTCAAGCTTCTCTTCAAGGATTCAAGTCTAATTCTGAAGTTTATCAACAATTCCTCACTAATTTGGTATTTTCTTTGAAGAGCACAAGGAATTCCTCTTCAATTTGATTCAAACTTCAAGTTCAAGTAAGTGTTAGGTTCAAATAATCACTTATTTTAAGCTGTTTTGAACTTTCAGCTTTTCTTGAAATTGAACAATGAAATCACATGCAAATTCAATGTAGATTCTAGGTCTTGAACTTGTACTCTTGGATTCCTTGATTTGAATTGGATTTTGCCGCCTTATTTGTGTCGGAATGAGGATTTTGTACATAGCATGCATGTAGCCTTATGCATTTGTGTTTCCCCCGCACATAAGCCACAAATTCGTGTACATTGCATCGTCCACCGCATGCTCATGCATTAGGGAACATTTAGCTTGTTTCGTTTGCATCAATTCATGGTGACTTGAGGTGTAATTTGCCTTCGACATGTATACATTAAAGCATTTTGATCGTTATGTGCATTGTACATAGTTCATTCATTCGCATTCCAAGTGTTTGTGTTAATGTTTCAATTAGGATTTGACATGAGCATTCCTCATTACCTCATAGCACGCTTCACTTGCGTTGGTAATTTGCATGTGGAACACTAGATCGATGACACAATTTGCATCATAAGCATAATCATGCATCGACCTCCATTGTACCCATTAGAATGATTCATTCTTTCCCTTCCACACATGTTCATTCCTAGCATTGTACATGAGCATTGAAATTCCTTTTGCATTGCACTCCTAGCTTGTTCATGCATAGCTTCACATACGAGAACGTTAGAGTTGTTGATTTGCATTCCATATATGTCCATGCACAACATTGCATACATGAACATGGAAATTATCGATTCATCACTTGCATTCCCTACATGTCCATGCATAACATTGCATACATGAGCATGGGAACTATTGATTCATCGCTCGCATTCCGCATGTATTCGTTCATAACCTTGCACGAGCATCGGAATTGTCATTCCTTCTTTAGCATCCCCCGCATGTTCATATCTTGACCCTCATTCATAAGCATCATAGCTCTTTTTTCATTGCTCGCATACCGCGCCTATTCATGCATAGCTTAGTGCATATGAGCATTGAAACCATAGCGTTAACTTGAATTCCTATACATGTTCATGCATAACATGGCATACATGAGCATTTGAATAAGTGTCAAACTGTATGGATCACTTTTTGGCATGAAAACATCACAAACAGGTGGTATGGTGCAGAAAATAATTTTTCAGCAGGTTGTAGGTCGCGCTTAGCGCCACCAGGGCGCGCTAAGCGCCAAACATTCTGGAATTTTGGGCTGACTGACATGCTTAGCGCGGTATACCGCGCTAAGCGCGCCCTTCTGGTTTATTTTTTCTGATTTTTTCGATTCTGATGATGAACAGTAGATCCCTTGGCTATGCTTGGCTACTGTTTGCACTCACTTTTATGCAGGGACACACGACGCATACATATGCGGCTCGTTTCGTCGATATTCACACACTTTTCCATTGCTTTGCTTTGGGTCCGACTTTTGGTTTCTCATGTTCGATACCCACGATACGTCCTTGTACTGCCTCTTGGGTCCAACTCCCTTTCCACAGTTTGCTACGCGTTTGTGTACCCACTTATACATCCGTTTGTCTGTTTTTGGGTCTAACTCCCTTCTCGCAGGTGTTTTGCAGTTGCACACCCACGTGTGCATTTCTATACTTGTTTTTTTGGGTCTAACTCCCTTCTTGTAGGTGTTTTGTGTTCGAACACCCACGTGTGCATTTCTATACTTGTTTTTTGGGTCTAACTCCCTTCTTGCAGGTGTTTTGTGTTTGTACACTCACGTGTACATCCTTTTGTTTGCTTTTTGGGTCTAACTCCCTTCTTGCAGACATTGTTGCTTCACATGCGCACAAGCGCGCATCCTCTTTGCTTTGACGCCTCGAGCTATTCTCACCGGTTTACTCTTATTGCATGGCTGCAGTACTTGAAGTATTCCGAAGCATTTCACTAGCTTGCGTTGCTCTTCGGATTCTATATCCGTTCAGTACTCGCTACACTGCTTATTGCATTCTCTTACAGCTTTCCTAGATATCATGAGAAGTAGGGCTTTACAGCTTTCTTTTGCCATGAGAAGTAGGAATAGAGATGCATGATGGGGCTTCCGTGAGTGGAGCATGTTCAGAACCCTCTCGTTTATTTAAAGACCCGTTTAGGGCAATTCTACTTGTGATCTGTGCATATTTGCTTGTTTGTTTCCTGTAGGTTCCCTTGGTTAGGTTTGGTTCTCTAGCCTAGACTTTAGGATTCACATCCTTTGCATGTTAACGTAGGTAGAGATTCCCTCATCTTCAACCATAGGTCTACCCTTGGTTTTTTCTAGTTTCTTTTACATGTTGCATTGTGAATAAAACTAAAACTTGCTTTTCTTTTCCCTTTGAAAACAAAACGCTTAATAATGGTTTAAACTTCTTTCTCAAGGTAAAAACAACCAACCAACACCAACTCTTTTTCGCCTTTGCGCACTCTCTTTCTTTTTGTGTTTAAAACTTTTTCACAAGTAAAAAACACAAAACACACCAAAACAAGTGAGCCGAACTACGGCGCTCTGACTTTCCCATTGCACGCGGGAATACGTAGGCATCTTGTCACGGGGCTCGATCGAGCAAACTTTGTAAATACTTCCTTCTTTTCCCCGTGGTTTCTTATTTTCTCTTTTCTTTTGCATGCATGATTAACGATTAAGCATAGATATAACACACCCTTTAGCTAGAAATAGAAAGTGGATACCGTAGAGTACTACGGGCGCGGGTGCTAATCCTTCCCTCGTGTAACTAACTCCCTTACCTAGATTCTCTCGATTTCACGGTTATAGGACCGTGATTTCTCCCCTCAGGTTTACTTGATGTTTTCCTTTCTCCCTCGCGAGATAAAAGACGTTCGATGGCGACTCGATTTGATAACCCAGTTATCATTTGTCGGAGGTTCCGCCGGTGTTTTCAACAGGTAGCAGAAAATACTCTAGCAGTAATAGATAAATATACCAGAAGAATAGTATTAGCAACAATAAATTGGAACAGACGGTGTAAATTAAGTAGTAAAGTGATCCATAAAAATGCAGAAGAATAATTGGTAGTTACAAAGTTAATTAGTAGGATTTATAGGACTAAGTATTAATGTTGCAGGAAACTAAAAACAGAGCAGAAAATAGACTGTCAGTCGATTTAAGCGGAAATAAATTAGTTTATCGGAATTGGACGAAATTTTGCAGAATAGTTCGGGTATACGGGTAGTTAAATAAAACTGTGTAATTTCGTTGAAATTCGCGTTGGTTGCTGGGTTGCAGGTATTGTCGGAACGATGTTGTTTGTTTCCGAATTGGAAAATCCTTGAATCGTAGGCTAAAATGGCTAAAGTCGAAAATTGAAGTTGATTGTATTAAATTATAAATTGCATTGTGTTGACGATGTTATCTGTTGTTAAATTCGATGTTTGTTGATTAAGTTGATGTCGTTCATGCATGATTTTAAGTTGTCGTTGGTTAAGTCGTTGTTGGAGTTGAATTCATTGCATCGTACATAGCATGTGCATTATCAAGTTGGCCTGGATTGGCACCACGTTGTAAGTTGAAGGCTTATGCCTTGTTGAAAGCCTCGATAACCTGGCATGATTTTAAGTTGGGAGTTTACTCCAAATGGATCCACATGCATTTGCATTTGTCGAGTCGTATTTGAGTCGCATTTTAAGTTGTTGTTGATTATTATGTTGTTCCGTGGAATATCGTACGTTGTTGATTAAAGTAGTAATTATTATATCATTCTTGACCTAGCATATGAATTATCGTACTTTTGCTTATATATTTCGATATCTCACCCTTTCTATTTTGTGGGCCGTTACCTTTATATTGGTAACGTGCAGGTAACAAGGAGTAGAAGGTTTAGTAGCATTATGGCGTCGTCGCTCTGATACGTAGCACTCGGGGGGAAACAAACGCTTGTTTTCTTTTATGTTTACGCATTTTCTTCCGTTGAACTAAGTTGTGGTTTTTGAGAAGTAATTTGTAGTTTTCCTTTGTTTCAAAGACGCTATGCTATTTTGAAATTATCATGTTGAGAATCCGCTGCGGTTTATTATTTAAAGCTGAATTATTGAAGACTAATTATGTTTCTATTGTTTCGTATTCATTATGTGTTATGTATCCGCCAAGAATTAAGTTGTTTTAATGTTGTTTTCAAGTTGTGAAAGTGTAATGCCTCAAGTTTTAGTTGGAATTTTGGCACTCTGATTTATAAAATGTTGGGTAGATTTGGGGTGTTACATGAAGAATTTTCATTGAAGATGAAAAGAGTATTTGAGATGTCTATGATGGGCAAGATGAACTACTTTCTTAGACTACAAAACAAGCAAATAAAGGATCCTTTACAATAAATCCAAGTATTTCAAATAGATGTTGAAAATATTTGATATGGATAGTTGCAAGGAGATGGTTAGTCCAATGGGCTCTGGTACATATGTAGATCAAGATGAATCTGGTGTTTCCATTGATATTACAAAATATATAGTTATGATTTGATCATTGTTATATTTGATGGAAATGCATCTTGATATTATGTTTAGTGTTTGTCTTTGTGCCCGATTTCAAGCAAATCCAAAGGAATCTCATCTCATGGTGGTAAAAAAGATCATGAAGTGTCTCAAAGGGACAACGAATGTCGACTTATGGTATCTAAAAGGTAGTATTTGCAATTTAATTGGTTATTCTGACGTGGATTATGTAGGATGTAAAACTGACAGAAAAAGCACTAGTGGAACATGTCACATTCTTGGAAATGCATTAGTATCTTGGGCTTGCAAGAAACAAGCATGTGTTGCTCTTAGCATGACCGAAGCATAATATATAGCAACAGGTAATTGTTATGCACAAATTCTTTGGCTTAAGAAACAAGTTCGTGACTACATAGATGATCTAGGATGCATTCCTCTACGTTGTGACAACACAAGTGTGATAAATATTACAAAGAATTCGCTCATACACTCAAGAACCAAACACATTGGTATTCGACATCATTTTCACCGTGATCACGTCCTTCAAGGATATGTCAAAGTTACTTTTGTAGATACTTATAATCAACTCAGGAATATATTCACAAAACCTTTGGCGTGACCCAAGAGAATTGCGAATTTTGGATGAAAAAGACATATGACAAACGATACACATATTGGTTTATTTAAATTTTTTCATAATTTTTTCTTCTTATTCATCATTGAATCTATGATATGATATGTTTTTTATGAAAAAAATATGATGACATGATGCCTAAACATATTTTTGAGACGTTATGTAACTTTCTAAGTGATTTTGTGTGCTCTTTTTTTAGTTACAATGCCACTATTTTTTGTTATTGGCCAAAATTTCATGCGAAAATCGATTTCTTGAGACTTTTTTTCACTTATTGGCCTCTGAAAATTACATTTTATGTGGCGGAAATCGATTACCCCTATATGAGAAATCAATTTCCTATACGAAATCTGGTTTTTTTTTTATTTTTTATTTTTTCACCTTTTTCATTTAAGTCGTTTTGTTTGTTTTTAAATTGTTGGTCAAACATTCATCTCTCTCATCTCTCACCTCTCACCTTCCACCTACTCCTTGGAACTCAAACTCATTGACACCTATCTTTGACTACCCAAGTTTACTTAAATATCATTTATCATAAAACCAATATATACCATTCTATCTCATCTAAACTCAAGTAAGTCATTTTACGGAATCACTTATTCTCTCTCAAAATCTAAAATGAAAATCACCTCTCAAACCCTATCTTCTCCAAGCTCATTTCCATGGCTCCACCAAAGATTTCAAGAGGCAAAGCTAAGGTTGGTGAAAGATCAAACTCTACTGACTATGAGTCTGAGTATACTCTTCCTACTGTGAAGCAAAGAAGGTTGATGGCCAACTTCAAACATAGGGAAATATTCCTTCCCGAATTTGGTAAACTTGAAACCTTTGTTAGAACAAAGTTTATTTCTAATAATATATCAATGTTTTGATGATAACAAGTATAATAAATTTTGTATGAATGCAATAAATTTTGTATGAATGAATATGATATTTGTTAGAACAAAATTTATTTCTAATAATATATTAAAAGTTTTGATAATAACAAGCAAAATAAATTTTTGTATGAATGAAATAAATTTTGTATGATTGAATATGATATTTGTTAGAACAAAATTTATTTCTAATAATATATTAAAAGTTTTAATGATAACAAGCAAAATAAATTTTGTATAATTGAATATGATACTCTGATGTGTACAATGTTTTATTTCAGAAGGTGTTCTGACTCTAGTGCAAAAATGGAAAATATCATGCTGAGCAGAAGTTGAAGTTAGAAGCTCTAATGAGAAAAGAACTTCTGGACAAAGCACTCTAAAAGGAATTGCTAAAAGAAACACGTTCTAGAAGTGTGAATAAGACAAAGCACACTCAAAGCAGAAACACGCTTTAGAAGTTCTGAGCGAGAACTTTTGGAAGACACGCTACCTAGAAAGCTTCTGAAGTAAAGAGTAAAATACAACTTCTGATGGAAGCTAGCAAAGCGCAACCTCTGATGAAAAGCACCAACAATATGTTCTGAATAGAAGATGTATAATAAGGCTTACAGAAGATAAAGTATTAGAAGTTCTAATGAGAATAGAACTTCTGGTCAAGCAAGCACAAGATGTAAGGCAAGCACAACACGTAGAAGCAAGCACGCACGTGCGAGCACAAACAAAAAGCAAGCACATCACGTATGTATAAGCACAACATGTACATAAGCAAGCAAAGCACAAAAGCAGAAATAAGCACAACACAAAAGCAGAAGCAAGCACAACACAAAAGCACAACGCAGAAGCAAGCACAACGCAACTTCTGATAGAAGCAAGCACAACGCAACTTCTGAAAGAAGTAAGCACAACACAACTTCTGATAGAAGCAAGAATAGCGCAACTTCTGATAGAAGCAAGAACATCGTAACTTCTGATAGAAGGAAGAACAGCGAACTTCTGATAGAAGCAAGAACAACACAACTTCTAATAGAAGTAAACTCTGACAGAAGCAAGCAAACTAAACTTCTGATGGAAGCACCAACAAAAGTTCTGATGAGCAAATATCTAGAAGATCTTTTGAATATGAACGTTATCTTCTAAAAGACAAAATCTGCAAACAGTAAATTTGACCCACTGAGCGAAGAGAAGAAATACTTGAGTGGTTCAACTTCCAAGAAATATTTAGCAAGCTATTTACGCCAAAGGCTAAACAAATCTCGTGAAGATAGAAGCCAAGTAAAATCACGCGAAGGCTACAGTAGAGTCATTATTACATTTTCCATTCTTCAAGACACGCTACATGCAACGGGAAGAATCTAGAAGCATTATTTAAAGATTCATTTTCAAAGGAGAAATCACAACAATTCTCAAAGAGCTTACGCAAGTTTTGTACAACAACATTCAATGAAATAATTATTCAACAACAATTCGAAAAAAGAGCTTACGAGAGAACCTTCATATACAACACATACAGTACAAAAAAAAGGTACATCAACGTAGAAGCAACACTGTACGAAACAAGAAAAATTATTCAATTTCAAATTCAAAGAAAATCATGCTTCTGTACGAACCACATCTTCTAGCAACCTACAGAAAGTTGTTCTAAGTAAACTAACGCTGCCAAATAAAAACTCAATCTTTGTAAAGTAGTTTACTATTCATTGAGCTTAATTTTTGTGTAAACTTCACTTAGTGGAGAACAGATTTTCTATAAGCACTTTTGTACACAGTCAGTCAGAATCTAGCATTCTGATAGTTGTTCCTTGAGAAGACCAGTTTGGGTCAGAATTCTTGAGAGGGATAAGACTAGTTGAGTCTTAGAGGAGTTAGTCACAACGGTGGTTATGTGGTTTGTTCCTTGAGAAAGACCTGTTGGGTCAATGTTCTTGAGAGGGCTAGGACTAGTGAGTCTTAGAGGAAGTTAGTCACACCAGTTGGGTAGTGCACTATGTAATCGTTGATTATAGTGGATTAAGTCCTCGTTGAGAGATGCGAAATCACCTTGGCAGGTGAACTGGAGTAGCTTGAGTGTCAAACAAACCAGGATAAAAATACCTGAGTATTTTATTTGTTGTTTTGCTTAAAGAGTCAAAAAGTAAGAAAAACTTATTCAACCCCCCCCCCCCTTCTAAGTGTTTTTCCAAGCCTTCAACCTTTCCATATAATAGTTTCACCTTTCCTGCCATGTTAGAAACTCAAGGGGTTGTAGGCTTTGTGTCTGATTCAGGAGTATATCATTTGGACTTGATTAGTGAATTTTATGCTCACCTTACTATACTTCTAGGTTGTTCATTTATCACTAAGGTTAAGGGTGTAGATATCGATATGTCTTTGGCACAACTTAGTGCATGTTTATATGTTCCCTTTGAAGGTGTCAACATTATGTGTGGTTTTACTCCTAACTCTCCGAGTTGGGCAAATTACAGTAAGAAGAATTATTTCTTTCGTATTTGTCACATTTCTCAACAAGAGTTTTATGACCGACAAGCTCGTTCTTCCTCTACCAAGCCTTTTGTGTCTAGTAAAATTTTTTCGGTAAGTGATCAGATGCTTCATTATTTTCTTGCCTATGTGTTTATTCCAAAGGGGAACAATTACAGAAAATTTGGTGATATAGAAATGGTGCTTATATTTGCTATGAAAAATGACATGAAAATAAACTAGGTTTTTGTTATTCTCCGACATATGGAATACTTTAAAATCTTGACTATTGGTTATCCTAATGCAAGAGCAATAACAAGGATTTCGGCAAATTGTAATGTTCTTTTGCACCGAGAACCTACCAAGAAAATGGAAAAAACAAGTAAGATTGCGAGTAAATATATAACCACACAGGACCATGCATTGTTACGTAGAATGTGGTTGTATATGTGGTACTTACAACTCACGATCCAGTGACCTTTGTAGTGTATCTGGAAAACATGCGCCTTATAACAACAGTTATTCATATTAACCAGTGTGATATTATCTATGAATAAATGTCAAATTTTCATAGCCGAAAAAACACTAAACCAATTTTTAATTGATATCAAAACTTACATTAAGTAAATAATAAAATTTGAACATCTCGAGGTATGCAATCTTTCCAACTTCCAAGAGAAAATAAAGCATATAGAATTAAAGAAACAGTGATGAGCAACTTTGATTTTAAACTTCCAGGATAAAAATATGAAGAATCAGAAGGAATAAAGTAAAAGTGGAAGAACCAAGACACAAAAACAACTTTAACCAAAGGAATCAACATGTGTTATACTGCTCAAGCCACCAACAATGATGAGAATACAAATGTTGTTGTAGAGGGTGTTGTGGAACAAAACAACCTCAAAATCAAGATGTTGTTGTAGAGGATGTTGTGGTGCAAAACCATCTTCAAATTCAAGATGTTGTTGTAGAGGGTGTTATGTTTAGACTAATGAGATCTCTCAGCATGAGGAGAATAAGAAGAAGAAGAAGAAGAAGAAGTTTGACAAGGAAAATGATGGTGAGGCTCACTATGAGTTGGTTAAATTTATCTCAGCGAGAGGATTTAGATTTGATTAGGTTTTTTGATAATGTAATAAAAGTCTTATGTAATGAAGTTTTAATCTGTTTAACGCTCTTAAGGTTATCAACTTAAACAATTAACTTAAACATTCAACTTAAACTATCAGCTTAAACTTCAAAATATATAAAAAAACATTATTGTAACTTAAAATTATTGTGATGAACTTACTCATAAGAAAGGGTATGTTAGTTGCATATTCCTGTCAAATCCACCGCATCTTCAACATTTCATAACAAAGTAAATATTAAACATAAAGGATATAAGATGACATAACATTTTCAAATTTAAAACCCTAATTCAACTATTACATTTTATAACAAAGTAAATATTAAACATAAAAGATACAGGAAACCATAACATCTTCAAATTTCCAGAAAATCTCTCTGACTTCAGTTTGTTCTTCAAATTCTTGTTCTTATTTTTTGATTTTGTTTACGTAACCTTCAAATACCTAATAGATTCCAACTGTGGCATCCTACTACTCTCATCTTCCAATTTTTGTTCATCATCCCATATGAACAAATTACACGTTTCACCACTCAACCAATTTGGATATCTCCAAAAAAGTCTTCCTTTATTTTGACCCTCTTGCATTCGAACGAAACCACACGACTGTCACAACCACAGAAATTTTCAGATCGAGATTTTACACTTTTGGATGAGGTACTCTTAAAATGAGACATTGAGACAAGAGTGGACAACAACAATGAATGTGATGTTAAGGTTATTTTCTTCTTCCTGACGATGTCGACAACGTTGGTGTTAGGGTTGTTTCTTTTATCAATGGAAGAATGGGTACTTAGTGTTTAATACACACACACACATATATATATATATATATATATATATATATATATATATATATATATATATATATATATATATATATATATATATATATATATATATATATATAAAATTTCCAGTGTATAACAACGTTTATACAAACGAGCCGTAGTTATATCCCTATTATTTTTTAATTATATAAAAACATAATTGAAAAGGCGTGCATTAATGTAAAAGAGATAAACTATTTGAGGGAGCTAAGGATAGAATCCAGGAAAGTTGGCCTGTATCAACCACGGTTAGGAAATTAACCGTAGTTATAACCTTAAATTTTCAATTAAAAAAATGTCAACGCATTAGTTTAGCAGTTTCACCATGGTTTTAGGGCGAACCTTGGTGACTTTGGCATTGTTGTATGCGTGTTTTCAAGTAGTGTTCGTCACTTGGTCGAGTTTAATGTTATTCGTAGTGATCTCAACCTTCTCAAACAACAACACCATCATCAAAGTGAGGAAGAGGGAGAAGAAGAAGGAAATAAGGAGGATGATAAGATGAATGAAAGTGATTGATATGTTTTTTCGTTGCTTTATTATGATGTTCTATTTTAATTAAGTTTTAATTATGTTGTATTTATGTTAACACAGTGTTGTCTTCATGTTATTCTATTTGCTTATTTCAAACTTAACATGTTATGTTTTCAAGTTTATGTTGTGCTTCATAATTATGCCTTAGTTGATAGATTATATCTTGTTATAATGCTTAATGTTTTAAAGTCTTGAAACTTTTCTCATCCTTTTTGCTAATGACAAAGAAGGAGAAGTTATGGTATTTGGTTATTGTGTTCCTTTTTCTAACAAAATTTGCAGCAAGTTTTGATATGTAAAAACAACTTTCGTTCATGGATGCACGGATCAAAGGAAGTTTTCATTGTTAGAAGGAACATTGATCATAAACCTTCAGTTGTTTGTCATCATTAAAAAAAAGGAGAATGTGAAGATAAGTCTTTCCATCTAATGTGTTTTAATTAAGATAAAGTGCACTTCAAAATGATTATAACAAAAAGAATGGAAAAGCATCAAGTACAATTAATCAAGCCTCAAGTGCAAGACTGATCATATGTATAAAATCTAGCTACAAAATTTTTAAGAATTCTACTTTGAAGACTAGCATGGATAAGCATGCATTTATATTGATAAATTAGTGCTAACTATTTTTCACAATTTATGTGCATGCATTGGCCATTTGTGTTCTAGTGTCAAACTTTTTCTGGTTGAAAAAACAAAGTTTTTGTCAAAAATCAGTTTAGGAAATTAATCATCCCTATATAGCAAATTGATTTTCTCTTCGAAAAACAGTTTGTCAGCATTTTTGAGAAAACAATTTTCAGTTGTGGAAATCGATTACACTAAATTAAGAAATCAATTTCCTTCACATATTTTTCAAAAATGGGATGTAGTGCTTGCAGGAAATCGATTACCCCATATTTGGAAATTGATTTCCTGAGTTGACAAAGCCTTTTTGACTGTTTTCAAATATGAACGTACATTAAACCTTTTAAAACTTGCACTGTTTCAATGATTCACATACTTTCAAAAGGGTTTTAAGGTACTCTATATTCTATATATTTTAAGATTCAAAAAACATCTCTTTCATTGCAATTTAACATCATATTATTCACTCAAAATTTCAATCAAAGTGTTTTGTTCTTGATATTTCACAAAGAAATTTTTGCATGTATGTTTAGTACAATCCAGAAAATTCATATCATTTTCATAAACACTTGAGCACTATATTGTCATTATAAATTTTTTGTTTTGAAGAGAAGATCATGCTTATTGTTTAACACATATCATCATACTTTCTTACTTTATATTTATCTAGAATTGGTTGTAAATACCTTATTGTCCAAGATTGTTGAAAGCGGGAGGTTGAAAGTGAGAGGATTTTTCTCATTCAACTTAGTGGTTCACAAGAGGATTGTTCTTGTGGTTTTGTATGGTCTTGTACATGTTCCTAACAATAGTAAAATCTCTTTCATGTTGAAATGAAATTGAAGTACTCTCTGACTGTGAGGGGAACCAAATTACATCCTTATGTCATTTATTTTTCTGCACTTTATCGCTTTTATAACATCACCATAAACCAGAAAAATAAATTCAATTTCACTAAAAACTGATAAAATTTCAAAGTCCCTAATTCAACCCCCTCCCTCTTAAAAGCACTTATTACTTACAAAAGTTTCAAAACCTTTTGAGTTGTGTTCGAGAAACAATAAAAGGGGAGAAGTTCTCCAAAGCTTACCAACATGTTGATCTCAAAGATGAATGTCATGCTTTGTGGGAAGAAATAAGATCTTAAGTCCTACTTTTTTTAATTATTGTTCATGACCATATCGTTATAAGGTCTTATTCCTTATACCCAAGCAAACATGTGATCTATGTGTTTTTTTAATTTATTTTTCCCCTTTTTTTATTAAGTCAATGAGGAAGAAGTATATTATCAAGGAAAGTAGAGTATACTATCTTCTCATTTGAGGGGGAGTTAAATCATATCAAATTTTATCTTTGTGTTTTCTCTTTTACCACTTTTTTTGAGAAATACATCGTCATCATCAAAATAGGAAAATATGTATATATGTGTTTGTAGTTATGAGGCTGATGATCCTAGTATTGATGATAATATTTTTCCAACTCTTTATTTTTTTTATGACGACACCGCTTATGTTTGTTGAAGTTGGTGCTAATATTTTTCTCACTCTTAAATTCAAACTTCACCCACTCATCTCATCTTAATCTCATACTAATTTAGACAATTATGTGATTCCTAGGCTAGCCTCTCTTTCACAACATAAATCCACGACCTCCATTTCCTGATCAATTATAATTCCCTCATGGGACAATCCTGAAACGTGGGGTCAATCCTGAAACGTGGGGTCAATATTAAGTGCATTTAAACTACTATTAGCAAAATTAACCTAGGGGCAAGATGCAAGCTAATACCCAACCCATTATGATATATTTATTAGTACAAAGATTCTTTACTGAGGTCTCATCTAAGAATAATGTATCATCAACATAATACAAATGGGAGATGGCTAAATCAGAGAAACCAACGATAAACTTGGTAAAAAGAATGAACTCCACATCCGACTAAAATGACCACAAAACCCTTTCCGCAAGTGGCATAAAAAGAAAAAAGTCATAAAAAACCTCCTTATATCAAATCCCTATAAATAATTATCTCCTAAGTCAAAGGTTCATTAACTAAAATAGCTTTTCTCTCCATTTAAAAATTAAGCGACTCTCCTTTTAACAAATAAAATTTATTTCAAAATAATTGTTATTTTCACTTTTCAATATAATAATTATTATTTTTTAATTTATTTTTTATTTTAGACACTACTTCTAATAGATTAATAAAATTAATTTTGTAAAAATATAATATTTTATGACAACATTATTAAATTTTTTACTATTTAAAAAACCTTAAAGAGTGCGGAGGGAGTAGTTTCTTGAACAAGATGCACTAACCCAAACATGCTTCTTATTATTAAAATTAAATCTAAGTAGCATATAATTCAAAATCTCCTACTCAGACAATATAAGTCATTTTCAAAATCTAAATTCGTTCTCTTTTGTCTTAAGTAAAAAAAATATATTAACTAAACTTTTTTTAATTTTTAATTTTTTATCTATTTAATTTTTTTTTACCAATAGAGTCATACTATATATACGTTTGACAAGCTTTTCTTTTGTGCTTCACTTAAACGCTTACCACATGTTTTTTTGTTGGCCAAAGTAGATTATCACCGTTCATACGCATATAACTATTAGTTTGACATGTGGTTCATGTTTAACATGTCAAAAAGGGTACATATTTTTTAACCGTAGATTCATTATTTAATGTGCTTTATCATGCAACCATTATCAATGATGTAATATAACGAAAGCTTTATCGAATAATAACTAAATTATTTGTTACACTTTACATTGTGACTAGTATGATATACACTTTGTCTAGTTGTGGAGGATGAAAAGGGAAAAAAGTAACAATTATTGAATTTTATAAAGATAATAATTGTACCAATTTTAGGGAACGCACACATCTAATCTTTATATATTTTATAAGTTAATGTAATAGTAAACATAGAAATATAAGGAAGCAACATGTATGGTTTCTAGCTAATAAAGTAATTCAACTTTCCATCGTGATGCAAAAGAGATGCATAGCCCATCCCACCAACCAAAGAAGAATGTCATCGACTGGTAGGCAATGCATTCTTTTTGGGTTTTACTTTTGTGTCATTGATAAACTATATATGATATATAACTCTGTTTTCCTTTGCAACAAAACAAAAGTGTTGGGAAAAATATAACGCCGTTTATATAAAGGGATTAAAGTACCTCGTACCACCTTCAATGGAGTGTTTCATCATATAGAAGTCTTTCAAAATAAAATCTACTATCGATGTATAAAACTTAGTTACAACCATTTTTGCTAATTTAACCAATTCAAATCGTATTACATTAAAAAAATTATGGATAATTATATTATTTCGGGTTAATATGTTCTTTAAATCACATTACTGTGACTGTAACAATACACTGGCGAGTGTCTAATGATATTGTCTACGTGACATTATTAGAGGTGAGTAATCGAGTGACCTTATCGATGTGGTATCACAATTTCACCATACCAACATTCGACGTTTTCCTACTAGAGAAAATGTCTTTCTCAGTGACACGATGAGTATACACTTTATCTGGTTGGTTGATCCTAATTGAAGACGGTCGGAACAGATGAAGATCCTTCGAGCAATGTTGATGATGAGGAGGGGGTAGTGTACCTGCAAGGCACTCCGATGCTAAAGTAAGCAAGTGTTTAAGATGAGTATATTGAATATTAGGGATTGAGAATAAGAATGTGATACATTGTCCTCAAATATATGAGGATTTATATAATGATCTTGGGAGGATTCTCATTGGTTGCTATATTTAGGCCTGGATATGTGGATCCGTGGATATAGCTATCCAAGCTAACTTAGTCAGATGGACACTGATGCTCGAAACTAGCCGTTATGCCGAGCAGAGGGGACACAACGAACATAATCCTCAGTGAAACAAGCTGGGTGGATCTGCTCGACAGGTGTCGAGCAGAGGACGCTGAGTGGCGCATGAAACGGGCGGATGAAAGCCCCCAATACCTTATTGGACCTTAGTGGGGCGTTATAAATCGTGATGGAGTGACCTGCCCGACAGGTGTTCGGGCAGTCTAGAGCAGTAGCCCCCTAAGTCGTTGCGTCTGGTCATAGAGGCGGTGACTTGATTACGAGTAGTACAATCGAGGTCGTTTGCTTCGAGGAGAGGAAACATTGTCGAGGGACCGAAGGGTTGAGGAATTTGGAGAGATTTTCTCACGTGGCCTTGAGCCGTGTGCACTGACTGCTGGCAGGCCTAGGAGGCTAGGGTGGAATGATGATTCCCCTAGGTTCCCTAGGTAGGCGCAAACCCACGTGCGGGGTGAAAGGCTATAAAAGAGAGAGAGGCTCTTTATTTAGTGACTTTTTCTGTTTGATTTCATTCGGACCGCGCTCGACTTCAACATCTAGCAATCCAGGGAGCTAATTTAAGGTGGTTCAACGTCATTTTTGTTTGTTGTCGCCGTATCAACGTTCCGATTATTTGTTCTACCGTCATCATTTACTCTTAAATGGTACGCTTTCTAATTTCTTACTTGAGTTTGGTTGATTAGCTTTGAAAATTTCGGACACTTGTAGAAACGCATGTGGTTAGGGTTTTGGTTTTTAGGAATTTCATCGGCGGTCTCCCTCCAGCGTTTTATGTTGCTTAGGTCCCTTGCGTGTTTCTCCCTGAGTGTTGCCCTTTGTTTCGACGGCGCGATGTCTTCTTGGAGAGGGTCTGTTTGCAATAGTAGTTCGAGTTCGGAGAGTTTAGGACTGAGCGTTTCCTGTCGAGTGAGGGCTTTTGACCGACGATATGGTCTTTGCTTGTCCAAGCCTTTTCACTTGAATAGTGGTGGAAACGTGGATTTGACGTATATGTCGAGCTCACCTATCGCCTCTGTTTTTCAAGTATCATGGAAAACATCGGCGAGGACGTCCGAGAGGATCCCAAGGGTTCCGGGAAAAGTTCTTCTAAGTTTGCTTCCGCTAAGCAAAATGTTTCGGTGGAGTTGATCGATGAGAGTCTGCCTCTGCCTGAGGTCGATGAGACCAACAAGGATGATCCTTTGATTTGGACTGCCCCTGATGTATGGACTCGAGCATCTTAGTTTGTGGATCATCTGGACGAGGTGTTTCACCAAGTGGATTCATACGGACGGCCGAAGTTATTAGGGAAGTCGGCGCGACCATAGAATATTGGGTTATGTATATTCCAGATAAGGATGATATGATTTGCTCGAGATACGAAGCCTGTTATATCCTAGTTTTTGACATCTGGTTTTAGGAGTTGGGTTTTCGGGTGCCCTTCACCAATTTCCAGGTGGGTGTTTTTCGTCACCTTCGTTTGGCCTCGTCACAACTTCACCCTAATGCTATAGCTTTTCTGCGGACGTTTGAGATCGTTTGCGAGTATCTGGAGGTGGTGTCACTCTTGAGCTGTTCTTCTATATTTTCTGTCTTTAGAGGGGTTCGAAGAAGGTCGAAGGGAAAGTTCGATGGAGATTGGTATCCTTGAAGCACCAAAATGGGATGTTCTTCAAGGCGTATCAGGAGTCTGTCCGTTTCTTTAAGGACAGGTATATGCTCCTCCAGTCGATATCATAACAAGCATTGCATAATGTATTTCGGACAGTTCCTAGCTTAGAAAAGGATGGGACCCCATGTTTGAACGAGGATGGGGAGCAGCAGAATATCTCTGTTAGAAAGTTCCAATTCTGATGGACGAGGAAACATTTCGACAAGAACCCCGATTTTTATGTCCGCCGAGGAACGGGTGAAGAGGACTCGCCGCCAGAAACTCCAAGATTCGTTCGGACTTCCCCGCATTCAGCGTATAGGGAAAGGGGGAAAGTCGCTCCTGAACTAGGATGGAGAGGGGATCTCCGAGTCGGGTTTGATAAACTTCAAAAAGCTCCTTACTTGTGGGGACCCTAGGTCTTATTTGGGTAGATACCTTGCCATTTTTCTTTGCGGTATGTCTTAGCATATATTTTGCTTTTGCTAATTCGTATATGTTATTTTTGTTGCAGATAGGATGAATTCGACCATGGAACGTGTGGCTTGACAGGCCATGAGGAAGAGGGGATGGAGGTTGGGTCCTCCCCGACAGAACCGGGGGCGGCTCTAGCGATTGGCTTGGGGAAATCAACCATGAGACGACAATTAGGGCGATGTCTCCTTAACTGGTATCCTCGTGGCTGAAAAGGACGTGATCTGACATAGATTTGAAAAACGAGAAATAGAAGAGGAAGTTTAATATCCCTCCTTGCTAGCATGATCGAAAGTATTTTGAGGGTACGAGCATGGTCCTCCCTCATGCTGAAAAGCTTATGCTGGATAGGTTGGATCAACTAACAAAGAGGATGGCACTAGTTGATGGTGCAGGAGCATTAATGAGGATTTTCGAGATGGGCGCTACTTTTGCCGAGCATAATCAACCCCCGGAGGCCGAGCTGTGTCAGCTTAAGACCAAGTTAAAAGAGGTCAAAAAGAAGGGGGAGGAGGTTTGGAAAAAGTTTTCAGAGGAAATCAAAGTGGCTATCGAGGAACGTGATACTGCTCTGAAGGATAAACAGGTGCTTGCTGAGAAGATTGGTCGTTTGAAGAAGGAGGTGTCCCCGACCGAAGGAGAACCCGAAGAATTTTCAAGGGTGAGGACTCGGGAAGAATTCATTGGTCGGATACACCAAGCTTATGACAACACGGTGTTTGCCTCGACGATAAGTTTTGAGAATGTCGTGGCGCAGATGCGCGTTTTGAACCCGGGTGTGGAGCTGGTGACTGATGGAATGATGGTTCATTTATATGTCGATGGAGGTGATATAAAAAATCCTATGTTCTTTGACGATATGATCGTTGATGTTACTCCCCCGCAAGTGACCCCTAGAGAAGATTCGGTTCAACATGCCGAGTAACTTTCGGTTCTGCTCTTGATATGTTGTCTTTGTATCGTGTTTGTTTGGGCATGGCCCTTTTTTTATGTAATGACAGTTTCGGTCCTCGTGACTGTTTTGATCTTTATTTTGTTGGGGTGGATTCCATGTTGTAACTCCAGGACAAATTCAATCTTCGTGGTCGTTAATGTAACTTTTAATATTTTATGTTTATTGTTGTAGGCCTGTGATACTTGTTGTTTGGGACATGATCGTATGATGCGATATTTATTATTTGGGGGAATGCTCGTCTGTCAGGTATGATCTTCGCTAGTATGGCGTAACTAACCGAAGGGGGCCAGTTTGTTTGTTGGGCTTCCTTCGGAACTCAGACTTTAATTAAAGGTCTGAGATCGGTGGCGTGAATGTCCCATCGCGAGCTGGGTGTTCTTTCGGGCGAGGTACTTAGACAACGGGACTTATTTAAGTCCCCCGCGTCAAGGCAGAGATCTAGCTCGTTATATGAGTCGAGCGAGTATCTCTTTAATTCCATAATATTGCGCATCGCTGGTACTGGGGCGTGTGTTTGATGTCGAGTTATAAGCATCTGGTTGGTTTCCAGAGGTGTGTTGATTGTATGTGCCTTAACTATAAGATTGTTTAAGTTTTTCGGCGTTCCATGACCGAGCAAGTTGTTCCCCTTGAAGATTTTCTAAGTAGTAGGCCCCCGTTCCAGTTTTGGCGTAGACACGGTAGGGGTCTTCCCAGTTTGCTGGGAGTTTTCCCTCGTTGGAGCTTTTAAGGTCCCATTTAAGGAACAAGCTTCTGACGTCGAATTCGCGAGGGATGACTTTGGCATCATAGTGAAGGGTTATTCTCTTTTTGAGTGATGCTTCTCTTAGGGAAGCCCCCGTTCTTATCTCCTCGACCAAGTCGAGTTCCTCTCTTAAGGATTGATCGTTCATCTCCTCATCGAGCTGAGATTCAGTTCTTCTTGATGGTTTGGTAATCTTTATTGGAATGAAGGTCTCGGTTTCGTACGCTAAACGGAATGGGGTCTCCCCGGTGGAGGAGTGGGGAGTAGTTAGATAGGCCCAGAGCACGCTATGTAGCTCTTCAACCCACCTCTTCTTTGATTCATCTAGTGTTCATTTGAGTCCGCGCAGTATGACTCTGTTCGCGGATTCGGACTGCCCGTTTATTTGTGGGTGTTCGATCGAAGCGAAGTTTTGCACGGTTCCCAGATGAGCAACAAAGTCTTGGAAATTTCTGTTGGTGAATTGTGTCCCGTTGTCGGTGACTATAGCTTATGGTATGTCGAATCGGGCAAGTATGTTTCTTTTATAGAAGCGTAAGATGTTTTGGGTGGTGATGTTAGCCAATGCTCGGTCTCTATCCATTTGGTGAAGTAATCGACGCCTACTATTAGATTTTTTTTTATAGGCCCCCATGACGAATGGACTGAGGATATCTAGCCCCCAGCACAAGAAGGGCCAAGGGGACGAGAGGGATTTAATTTCGATTGGTGGGGCTAGGTGCATATGTCTGTGCCGCTGGCATTTGTCGCATTTCTTCACGTGTTCCTTGGCGTCGAGCTGCATGGTCAGCGAATAATAACCTGCCATGAGGGTTTTCCTGGAAGGAGATTTACCTCATAGATGTTGGCCGTTGATGCCTTCGTGTATCTCTTTCAGTATATATGGAACTTTGGCTTCTTCGGCGCATTTGAGGAGGGGATGGAGAATCCCCTTTTGTAGAGTTAATCTTTGGGGATGACATACGAACATGCCCTTCGTCTGGTGATGCTCGCTTTTTTGGGATCATTGGGCAGAGCTCCATTCGCAAGGTATCTATAGACGGGTGTCATCCAAGAGGTGCCTTCTTCGATAACAAGCACATTGTGATCAAGGCGTTTTTCTCGATGTTCGGTCGAGGGAGTATCTCTTGGATGATCGATTTGTTTCCCCATTTTGTTTTTGTGCTAGCCAATTTGGACAGAACTTTCGCTCGAGTGTTATGCTCTCGGGGAATATGTTATACGTCGATCGAGATGAACTTCTTTAAGTTATCTTGTACGAGGTCCCAATATTCAGCTAGTTGATCGTTTTTCACCTGTTATTCACCTCGAACTTGGGAGGCTACAAGTTGCGAGTCCATGAGGATTTTGACCTCTTTGGCCCTCATATCCTCGGCGAGACGGAGACCAGCGAGGAAAGCTTCGTACTCTGCTTGGTTATTGGAAGTGGGGAATGAGAGGGAGAGGGATACCTCTACGATGATTCCTTCTCCATTTTCCAGGATTATGCCTGCCCCGCTACTAGTCGAGCTCGAGGTGCCGTCGACCCTTCGTGGGATGTGGGGAAGGTCATTTCTACCACGAAGTCGGGTAGAACCTAGGCTTTGAGGGCCTTTCTGCTTTTGTACCTGATATCAAACTCGGATAGTTCCAATGACCATTTGAGCATTCGTCTGGCCATGTACGGGCGACCCAATAATTGTTTGATGGTCTGATCAGTCCAAACTACGATGGTATATGCTAGGAAATAGTGTCGGAGTCATATTGCTGCGCTAATCAATGCAAGGGCTATCTTTCCGATCTGTTGGTACCTTATTTCGGGCCCTTGTAGGGCTTTACTTTTGAAGTAGATCAATTTTTGTCCCTCTGGGGTCTCTTAAACGAGGGCCGCACTAACGGACTCGGGTGCTACAGCTAGATATAAGTATAATATCTCTTCTTTATTTGGTCGAGATAATACGGGAGGTTGCGATAGGTTTTTCTTGAGATGGAGTAGGGTCTATTCACACTCTTCGGTCCAGTCGAACGCTGCCACTTTTCTTAGCCGTTTGAAGAATGGGAGGGTGTGTTGTGCCAACCTCGCGATGAAACGTGATAACGAGGTGAGCATCCCGTTGAGGACTTGAATTGATTTTTTGGAATTTGGAGTGGGTAATTTCGAGAATGCGCGACATTTCTCGGGGTTAGCTTCTATGCCACGCTCGGTGAGATAGAAGTCGAGGAACTTCCCGGCCCAAACTCCGAAGGTGCACTTCTCGGGGTTGAACCTCATTTTGATTCTTTTGGCTTGATCGAAGACTTTCTTAAGGTGTAGGGAGTGATCGACTTCGTCTTGGGATTTTACGATCATATCGTTCATATACAATTCGAGCATGTCTCTGATTTCTCCCTTGAAAACCTTGTTCATCATTCGTTGATACGTCGCGCCGGCGTTCTTCAGGCCGAAGGGCATCACATTGTAGTTATAATTTCCCGATTCGGTCATGAAGGCCGTATAAATTTTGTCTGTTTTGGCAATGGGAATCTGGTTATAGCCAGAATAGGCGTGCATGAATGAAAGTAATTTAAAACCAGCAGAATTGTCGATGAGTTTATCAATGTTAGGCAAGGGTAGCCGTCCTTAGGACATGCCTTATTGAGATCAGAGTAATCAATGCACATGTGCCATTTTCCATTATTCTTTTTGACAAGTACAGGGTTGCACAACTAAGTAGTATATTGGGCTTTCGAAATAGAATTAGCCTCTAAAAGGTCCCTAACAGCTTGCTCGGTAGCCTCGGTTTTCTCCGGAGACTGCTTTTGCCTGCGCTGTGCTACTGCCTTAAGGGCGTTATCAATTGTCAGATGGTGACATGAAACCCCTGGGTCGAGACCGGGAATTTCCGTAGCACTCTAGGAGAAGATATCCGCATTGTCCTTTAGACATGCTTTGAGTTGGTTTCGGGCCAATTCTGGAAGGCCCGCTTCGATCTTAACTCCTTTGCTGGGGTCGCTACCGAGTGGCACGAGCTAGAATTGACCATCTAGGATTGGTCGTATGTGTTTCTTAGCGGGTCCTTCCGATTTGCTGGGAATAGTTGAGTCTTCTTCAACCATTGGTGCTTTACCTTTCCTCTTTCTTCTGCCAAGTCCTCGGGCTCCAAGAGGCTGTCGAGGTCGATGGCATCGACTCGAGAGAGGGGCTCTGGCCTATGTGAGCTTTTAGGAAGGTCGACTCTGCCCCTGATTTGTGGTTGGATATTGATGGAATCCATTCCTTTCGAGGATGACTTGAAGCATCTTCAGGTTGCCTGAATATCTCCACGCAAGGTTGTCACTTTCCCGTTTGCAGTATAGTACTTCATCTTCAGGTGGACTGTGGATGGCATTGTTATCAGCTCGACGATAGTAGGTCATCCAAAAATGCATTGATATAGGGACAGACAGTCGACGACCAGGAACTGGGTTTTGATTGACCTACCTATCTCCCCAACGTCAAAGGTTACGATCAACTCTACATACCCCCACGGTTCGTCGTGGATCCGTTGAATCCATGTAGATCTGAGCCAATGTACGGAGTCAGGTGGATTGCATTGAGTTGTAGGGTGCAGAAAAGTTGGGTATACATGATATCGGCCAAACTTCCCTGGTCGACCAGAATTCTACTCACGTCGAAGTTCGCCATCCTAGCGCGTACTGTAACACCCTTCTAAAATACCCCGCGGTTATTATAATAAATTCAGAGTTAACATGTATAAAAAGGGCATCACAATTGATTAAAATAAAATTCCATATAATGTCATGCTTTACTGAAGAACAAAATTCTAACAATCATCGAATACACATGTTCAACACAGCGGAATAATTTCAAAACTTGGATAGTTCAAATCAAGTAAATGTCATAAGGTCAACGCCTTAGTTCACAAAACAATTATCCAAAGCAACATCAAATAAATCAATAGAGTTTAATCATAACTTTAAACCAAATGTTCCCCAGTGTTACAAGACCAGAGCATGACACTGACACGCGGATAAAATAAAAGCATAGCTCTACGAGCCATCCTCACCAACTCCTAAGCCGTTAAAGCTTCAATCTAAAATCATCAAAGTAAGAGTGAGACTTCATCATAATTAAAATGCATTATAAATTCATAAAACAACATAATCTCATAAGCTATTATTCCACCCTATTCAGCATAATCAGATTTATTTTGCAACACAAGTCATAAACACACATCACACACAACAACAAGATTATAACATTGGAAACCATCATATCATGTTCTAATCCATACAAAATGCGATGCAAGACTCTGCATGTGGTACCGATAGTAAACTAAATTCACATACTGTTCCATTCCAACTCGGACACAACATTAACATTTATTCCATTCCAACTTGAACATAGATAAAACCTCACCGCCCATTCCAACTCGACAACAAATATTGGCCAACTCACTAATTCCACACAATGGGAATTAGCTACCACTAATGTATATGCATGCACATCAACAACATGCAACATTCAATAACAACACATGATATCAACAACCATCATGAATATACAATATCAACAACAACACATGATCTGAACAACCATCATGAATATACAACATCAACAACAACAGATGATATCAACAACCATCATGAATAAACCACCAGAAAGATAGCATGCAGGCATCAATCTACATCCAATCCATCAGTACAATAACATACTAGTTTCCTCCACCAAGTACACTAAGTACAAATATCCATAAAATTGGAAAAACCAACACTTTCAAAAATATTAATTATTATTTTCTTCATTTCATAAAATAGATTATTTAATTTAAAGAATATTGTCCAAAACGGCGACTAAAACAGACTTACGGTTTAGAAGTTATGGATTTTCAAAGTTTAGTACTTTTCAAAAGTTACAGTGGTTACCGATTCCTCCTGGAGAGAACCCGGTTCCCACTCTCGTAGTGAAAACATGCTTCTGGAAATTGTACTGGGAACTCGGTTCCTCCCAGCACGTAACTGGTTCCCCAGACACATAGGAAAACACCTCCTTGGAAAATATACTAGGAACTCGGTTCCTCCCACCAGGGAATCGGTTCCTCAGACACAAAATACCACCCTACTGGAAAATATACCAGGAACTCGGTTCCTCCCACCAAGGAACCGGTTCCTGCGACCTCCTGTAGCAGAAAATTGCATTTTTGGCAGCATGCTTCATTTCTCAATTTATCCACACATACAAATACGAATCAATCACCAATTCATCATCAAAATCATCCACCAAATAATGTTTAAGGCATAAGAACATAATCTAACAACACTTAACATATCCATAACATGTGATTGACTCAATTTCATGCAATTAGACAATATTAGGGACAAATTCCATAAATCTAGAAAATCCTAAATTGGGATTCCTAACTACTCAATCAATCCTATCATTCCCAAAATATATAAGGCATATTAATCAGATAAAATCACCCATTACCTTAGTCAATTGCTTAAATCCTTGAACTCTTGGTTCTTCTCTTCCTTCTTCCTCTTCTCTCTTTTCACGTATAATCTTCTTTTCTTAAAATTGGCATTCCAACATCTTTTTCTCTTATTATTCCTTTTTATTATAATAATAACAATAAAATAAAGTGTTAGAGGTTTTTACTCTACACACCCCCTCACTTCTACTCATTACACCATAAATTCCAATTTTCTCCTTTTATTTATTTTTCCAATAATACTAATAATTCAATTTTAATTAAATAAATAACTAAAATTTAAATTATTCAATAATTGAAAATATTGGGGTGTTACAACTCTCCCCCACTAAAAGAGTTTTTGTCCTCGAAAACATACCTTAGACGAAAAGTTTCGGGTAAGAGTCCTTCATCTGGCTCTCCAACTCCCAGATAACATTACCACCAGTTGGTCCTCCCCAAGCTACCTTTACTAGAGATATCTCTTTACCTCGCAATTGATTCAACTTCCGATCCTTAATCCTCATAGGCAATGTTTCAACAGTCAGATTATCTCGCACCTGTATATCATCTACCTGAATCTCATGAGACGGGTCAGCAATGTACTTCCTCAACTGAGATACATGGAATACATCATGCAAATTCACAAGCGACGACGGTAAAGCAATCTGATAAGAAACTCTTCCAACTTTCTTCATAATTTAGAACAGACCAATAAAACACGGAGTTAACTTCTTTGACTTCAAAGCTCGACCAATACCAGTCATCGGAGTAACTCGCATAAACACATGATCTCCTTCACTAAACTCGAGATTCTTCCTTCTCTTATCATGATAACTCTTCTGACGACTATGAGAAGCTCTCATCTTCTCCTAAATCATCTTAATCTTCTCGGAAGTCTGTTGGACAATTTCCGGTCCAATCACAGTACTTTCTCCAGACTCATATCAATACAACGGTGTCCTACACCTCCTACCATACAATGCCTCAAACGGAGCCATACCAATACTCGAATGAAAACTATTGTTGTAGGTAAACTCAATCAAAGGTATGTAACTATCCCAAGCTCCATCTTTATCTAAAACACAAGCAAGCAACAAGTCTTCTAACTACTAAATCGTTCTCTCTGTCTGACCATCTGTCTGTGGATGATAAGCAAAACTCAACCTCAACTTAGTACCTAAGGCTTCTTGTAACCCTTTCCAGAATCTAGATGTAAACCTCGGATCTCTATCTAACACAATACTAGCAGGAATACCATGAAAAATCACGATCCTCTCAACATACAACTGAGCCAACTTCTCCACTGGATAATTCGTTCTCATCAGTATAAAGTGTGCAGATTTCGTCAACCTGTCCACAATAACCCTAATAGCATCAAAATTCTTAGCTGTCCTCGGAAGACCAGACACAAAATCCATAGAAATGCCATCCCATTTCCAATCCGGAACAAACAACAGCTCCATCAATCCAGACGATTTTTGATGTTTGATCTTCGACTTTTGACAAATCAGACAAGCATAGACGAACTCAACAATTTCGTACTTCATTCCAGACCACCAAAACAACTTCTTCAAATCATTATACATCTTAGTAGCACCAGGATGAATACTCAATCCACTACGATGTCCTTCTTCCAGAATACTCTTCTTAATCTCAACAATATCTGAAACACAAACTTTGTCACCAAACCTCATAACACCATGCTCGTCAATTCGGAATTCACCTTCTTGACCTTTGTTGATCAACATCAATTTATCAACTAAACCAACATCATATTTCTGTCCAATTCGAATCTCATCAAAGATACCACTAGTCAACTTCAACATACCCAACTTAACACTATTAGGAGTATTCTCACATACTAAACTCAAATCTCTGAACTATTCAAATAAATCCAATTCGCGCATCATCAGCATAGACATATGCAAATACTTCCTACTCAACGAATCAGCAACAATGTTTGCCTAACCAGGATGGTAATTCAAACCAAAATCACAATCTTTCAGAAATTCTAACCACCTTCTCTGCCTCATGTTGAGTTCTTTCTGATCGAAGAGATATTTCAAAATCTTATGGTCGCTGAATAGCTCAAATCGAGAACCATACAAATAGTGCCTCCACAATTTCAAAACAAATACTACAGTCTCCAACTCCAAATCATGAGTTGGAAAATTCCTTTCATGAATCTTCAACTATCTTGAAGCATAAGCTACTACCTGCTTATCCTGCATCGAAACACCACCTAAACCCATCAGCGAAGCATCACAGTACACAATAAAAGATTCCGTCGGATTCGGCAATATCAAAATTGGAGCACTAGTCAATCTCTTCTTCAACTCTTGGAAACCTTTCTCACATTCAGAATCCCATACAAACTGTAATACGGTGGGAGAACTGACTTGTTTGTTTCGCATTTTATCGCAAATGTTGTGGTTAGCAAGAGTCTCCACCGACTTTTCTTTTATCCAATTAAGGGAAGGCGAAAAGAACAGGAAAAGACCTTCGTTAGATTTTGAGTAAGGGAGGAAGTTATGAAAAGGGAAGGTATTAGCACCCTTTCCATCCGTAGTTATCTACGGGATCTTGATCGCTTAGCTCACTTTATAAATTGCTTTCTGTGTGTGTGTTTGAAAAGATGTTTTTGAAAAGGTATTTCACTTTGACTTCATAATGATTCTTGTTGGAATGTATACGAAGTGTTTGGAAATGTTTTGTTTTGAAAAAAGAAAGTATTTAACCTTGTAATGATTCACGCTGGAATGTTTACAAAGTGTTTGAAAAGTTTTTGAAAATAGTGTGAGGTGTAAAAAGTATTTTTGAATTGATTGGAGCAAGCAAAAGAGTCTTATTACCTACTCAGAATGGTCATTTCCATGTTATTTTGCCTTCTTTTAGGGGAGCGCTATCCATATCATTAGTTGGTAGGTAACTCTATCCATTGGATGTAAAGGGACATTTGAAGGGTCATCGTATGGTCATAGAAGGAAACATGTAGGGATACCTTAACATATTCGTAGGGATGATCATCGCTTTTCTTAGGCAACAATCGAGGGATGAGATCATGTATTCGTAGGCAACATCGAGGGACTATGATCTTTGATTCGAAGGGACTGTGATGATATTGTTTGTAGGCAGCTTTTTTAATGGTGTCCCTACGTTTGAGGGACATGACCATGTATTCGAAAGGCAACAAGAGAGGATACCTTAAGGGGTATGCAAGTGTGAAGAGTGTGATATATTCAGGTATAATGTTGTATTTAGAAGTGATCTATGTTGTTTTTAATCTTTCCATACACGCCTAGTTACTAGCAGTTAGATATATGTACAGAAATTAAAGTGCGGAAAGTAAATCCTACGCTATATCATGGCGTTGGGGCAGATACATAATTGGAGGTGCAGAAAGTAAAGGGCAGAAATGTAAAGGTGCGGAAAGTAAATCCTACTCTATTACAAAAAATAAACCTTGCAACCTATACATCTTTTCTAGAATTTAAACGCAAAAGATAATAGAAAGATATTTTTGGTTTTTATTGGAGGTTGATTTCAATGAAAAAAACTAATTCTAATTAATTAGGATTTAATTAGAAAAATAAATGATTTTTGTGTTTTTTGTCAGAACTTTTGACTTTGTTCGTCCTAGAACTTCTGACTCACTCTTTCTAGAACTTCTTGAAATTGGGTCATCGTTCCTTTCCAGAGCTTCTGGAAATTGTTCCTTCCAGAACTTCTGTGTTATCGTTCCTTGCCAGAACTTCTGATGCATTTGTGTAATACGGTGGGAAAACTGACTTGTTTGTTTTGCGTTTTATCGCAAATATTGCGGATAACAAGAGTCGCCACCGACTTTTCTTTTATCCAATTAAGGGAAGGCGAAAAGAACAGGAAAAGACCTTCGTTAGATTCTGAGTAAGGGAGACAGTTATGAAAATGGAAGGTATTAGCACCCTTTTCATCTGTAGTTATCTACGGGCTCTTAATTGCTTAGCTCACTTTATAAATTGCTTTCTGTGTGTGTGTTTGAAAATATGTTTTTGAAAAGGCATTTCTCTTTGACTTCGTAATGATTCTCGCTAGAATGTATACGAAGTGTTTGGAAATGTTTTGTTTTGAAAAAGTATTCAACTTTGTAATGATTCCACTAGAATGTATACAAAGTGTTTGAAAAGATTTTTGAAAGTAAGTGTGAGGTGTGAAAAAGTATTTTGATAGAGCAATCAATTAAAAGTCTATTACCTATTCAGAATGGTCGTTTCCATGTTATTTTGCTTTCCTTTAGGGTAGCGCTATCCATACCATTAGTTGGTAGGTAACTCTATCCGTTGGATGTAAAGGGATGTTCGTAGGGTCATCGTATGGATATAGAAGGCAACATATAGGGATACCTTAGCATATTCGAAGGGACGATCATCACTTTTCGTAGGAAACAATCGAGGGACGAGATCATGTATTCGTAGGCAACAATCGAGGGGAATTGAGGGACTATGATCTTTGATTCGAAGGGACTATGATGATATTATTCGTGAGCGTCTTAGCTGAGATATCCCTACGTTCGAGGGACATGACCATGTTCCGGAAGGAAAAAAAAGAGAGGATACCCTAAGGTGGGTGCATGTGTGAAAGAGTGTGTTGTATTCAGATATTAGTCTTGAATTAGAGGTGATCTAGGGTTGATTTTATCTTGTCATACAATCCTATTAGCTAGCAGATAAATATGTACAGAAATAAAAGTGCGGAAAAGTAAATCCTACGCTATTACATGGCTTTGTGACAGATACATAATAGAGGTGCGGAAAGTAAAGTGCGGAAACGTAAATCCTACGCTATTACAAAAATAACCTTGCGACCTATACATCGATTTCTAATATTTAAATGCGAAATAAAAGAAATAAATTGCAAGAAAAATGTCTAATGATAAGAGAAAATATCTAAACCCTAATTGCAAAGGAAAAATATTTTTTGATATTTTTGATTGATTTTAATGTAGAAAAAACTTAATTTTAAGTTAATTATTAATTAATTATGAAAAATAATTTAAATTGTGAGAAAAATAAATTATTTTTATGTCAAAATTTAATTAAATGTTTAATTAACCTAAATCTGAAATTAAAGTATTTTTGTAATTTTTGAAAATAGTTTAATTAATTTTGAAAAGAAAATTAAATGAAATTAAGAAAAAATAAGAAAAGTTTGAAAAGTGAGAAAAAAGAAAGGGGGTCACCAGGGATCGAACCCAGGACCCCCTGGTTATACCCTGCACGTGTTACCATTTAAGCCAACTGCGTTAGTTGTCATAGGAATACAACCATTGGATTATATGCGTTGAAACGTTCTGTTTGAATTTTTAAGACAAGTCAAGCTGTGGGTCCCATGTATTATTGAGTGAGCCAATCAGATCGCGCCACCCCTCATCGGAGTTAATAAACATAGAGACGCCAGAGTCAACACTCTGGTCGTATTCTCTGATCACCTCAAGGATCAAACCTGTGAAATAAGATCAAAACATGAAAACAAACAACCCAGATCGTATATTTGGGACCTTGCGAACTCAATGGTGCAATTGGTTTGGCCTAAAAGTTACCGTAACCATCAGTTTAGAACTCGACAGCTTGGATTCCGTAAGAATGGTGAATCGTGATTTACACGTTAAACCTTGCGAACGATGGTTCAATCCTGTTCTAATCAACCTCATGAACACATTAGTATGGTTAGATCTTACTAAAACACAATAAAATTTGAAATTCGAATGTAAGAATAAGTATGCAATCGGAGCTGTACGTATGGCATGTTTCAGGGACTTTTGGCAATGGATAATGATGTATACTTACTCAGTATTACCTCAGGAGCACGATGGAGTGCTTGAAAGTGATTGAAAGTGGCTGGAAAATAAGATACGAATTTTCAAGTTTTCTTGAATTTTTGTGAACTTTAGGGTTGGTTCTTGAGGCTAGAGTTTCGTGTGCTTGGCTTCTGATCTTGTCATATATATAGAGAGCTTCCAATTAGGTCAAGAATAATGAAGGAATATATTTCTTTGAATGCCAAAATATTTCCTTGAAAATTTTATCAAATCTTTCTCAAAATAGCTCTTTCTTGCCTTTACTCCTCATGCACGAATTTGGCAACCTTTTGTGGGCTTCCTTGGTCCTCAAGACAAGTGGAAACCAAGCCCAACTTGTAATGATCTTACTCTTTGCATTTTACTTAATTAAAATTAAATTTTAATCATTAAATTCAAAAATAAATTAAATAAATGATGAGGAGGCGTGTAAATGAACTTGGAGATCATGGATAATGTCAAGATCAAGTTTGGACCATAAAATCCTAGGCCCATTTGAAAAATATTTGCATTTGCTAGGTATTTTCTTTAATGCACCTCCGAAAAAATGTCAAACTTGCACAATTTGTATCTTGCTCCATTTTCAAAATTTTTGAGTGTTCTTGGACTTTTTAGAAAGCTCAAGATGTCCTTTAAACACTCATTTTGGTTTCATATTCATTTAAGTTTCCATGTTCATGAACACTTCTTTGCAAAGAGATGACTTTTTGTTGACTTTTTAAAAGACCTGTAATATTTTGTTCCATAACTTCCAAATGAAGCATTTTTACCAAAGATTGTGAGACATGAAGTTGTAGAGAATTGAATTCCCTCAAAAATGAGATTTTTGGAATTTTTTTTTGATGAAGTATGTGAAAGTTATGCTTGGTCAAAGTTCTGTTTGACTTTTGTCTGAAAAACCCTGATTTAGAAACTTTGACTTTTGATCAAATCTTGACTTTCCTTGAGGAATCATGATCAACCCTTGATCAAATGATGAATATTACTTAAAAATATTGATGTTTACCAAAAACTATGAAGTTTGACTGTATGTTGACCACAGTTGACTTTTTGTCCAATGTAGTTGATTTTCAACCATCTGAGCAATTGGATGAGAAAATTTGACTTGTAAAGCTTGAAACTTGGCATGGTGATCCCTTGAGATGTATGAGAAGGTATGATGACCACTTGAGGTATTAGAACTCATCTTTGATTTGAGATAATCAAAACCCTAGTTTGGGTTGATTGCTTAGGAGAAGGTTCATCTGGTCAACCCTTGGGAAATTCTTGAGTAGAGAGATGTGAGTTGTCTTGAGAAATAGGAGGGCAAATTTTGGGGTATAACAGTTTGGCCTAGAACTTCTGGCTCACTCTTTCCAAAAGTTCTGAAAATTGGGTCGTCGTTCCTTGCCAGAACTTCTAGGGACCGCGCTTTTGTTCCTTCCAGAACTTCTGGAAATCGTCCTTTCAGAACTTCTGGAAATCGTTCCTTCCAGAACTTCTGGAAACCTGTATGGTAGTTCCTTCCAGAACTTCTAGAAACCTGTATGGTAGTTCCTTCCAGAACTTCTGAAAACCTGTATGGTAGTTCCTTCAAGAACTTCTGGAAATCGTTCCTTCCAGAACTTCTGTGTCATCAATTTCCAGAACTTCTGGAGGTTGTATATGTTACCTGCGCAAATCAGAAAGATGTTAGAAAAACATTGGCAAAAGGCAGGGTTCGAACCCGCGCCTTTGAGAGAGAGTGACTTAGTGCGCGCATGGTGAACCGCTGGGGCGGTGATACATCCATGTATTTAGTTACATGGATTAATATATATGTGATTTTAGTTTCTGAAAATTAAGCCAAATAGAAACCAAATATGTTGGGGCCTAGAAGATTCGAATTATCCAGCCAGGATACGCCACGCATGCCTCGCCGGTCAAAAGAAGGTCAAAGGTGTCAGAGATCAATTCCGATCACCTTCTTCGATCAAACCAAAATCCAAAACCTGCAAAATCAAACAGCAAAACAGAAACCAAGTGCCCAGATCTATTAATTAGACCCTTGCGAACATGATGGTGGGATTAGTTTGTTCTGAAATGGCCTAGAACTATGGATACGAAGCTTCATCTAGTTTGTACCCTAACAATGGCAAATCCTTGTTCCTACGTGTAAACTCACAACCAATGCATCAAATCGTGTCAAAACAACCTAATGATCATGAATGAATGTATGAAAACAATTTATATCATGTAAATCAAAGGTTAGCAATTTCAAACTTTACCAAAACCGGTGTAACCTCGTGTTAACTGGTAATTTTGATAGGATCACTTTGATAAAGAAATGCTTGATGTCAAGTAAATATTTATTCGAACGAGGTCCAAAGTTGAAATAAATTGGCATCAGCAGGGAGTCTCGAATTAAATAATGATTGGTTAAAGAATTAGAGTTGTTACTTTAAAGCATTTCGACTTCGAGTGAGGTTTGGCCGGTAAGGGGCTTCGATTTTGAATATCATGATTTAATCATAAGAGTTTGAATTAAAGGGCTGAAGCGGTCCAAAGAAGAGTTATTTGTGATTCAAATCGAAAGAGGGAAGTCCATCTAGCCCAGTGTAAGATTCGAAATTCAAATAAAGGGTGCCATTTGCAGAGGACGCGTGGAGGTCAGTAAACGAAAGGAGCATGCATGCTTCGAACGTGGCGTGATTTTAGAATAGGGCCGTTAGGGTCGAAATACTATAAATAGGTGTTCTAATGTTAGAATTGGGGGTGTTCATTTGTGTACTAGAAAATATCCTATACTCAAATTATCGTGATTTAGGGAAAAGAGTTGCAGATACAATGTACGTACAAAACATCATCATTATGCATTTTTGTAATTTAAATTCAAGTTATTTTACATTTACTTCGTCTTTACAATTTTCTTGATTCTAAATATTTTTGTTTTACTTTACATTTTGTTCAAACACTTTACTTTCCCAGAAACTTTATTTTATTGTCCATTTCATTCATTCAAACACCTTATTTTTCCAGAAGTCTTTATTTTTCTTGTCAAAGTCTTCTATATTTTATCCATTTCACGTTACACAGTTTTACGTTTAATTTTCAAACTTCTATTTTAAATCGAAGTCAATTATTAGCCTAGACATTATTACATTATTCAGTCAGTACATTACCTTAAAACAAAGGATCAATCTAGTCGATCCTGTAAGTAACCAATAATTGGAAGACTAGCGGTTGTTTGCGAGAAATCACCGTAAACAAATTGGCACGCCCAGTGAGACAGTGTCATAATAAATTCATTAGAAATATTTCAAGATCTTCTGAGTCTGGAGTGCATTTTTTTATATGAACCTTAGAAGCGGTAAAATAACAAATAGTAACCCACATATACCCAGGAGAAAACATACTGAAAGAATGGTTAACACAAATAACAAAGATGGGGGACGAAATCCCCCACAGGGGTCTGGTACAATCATTTCGGGTTCGATTGATGCATCTAATGCAATCCCCATAGGTAGTTCGAATTCCACCCATACAAGTACAATGTAGATGCCATGGAACATGTCATCAGCGCAAATCTTGCCAAACGTAGGAAACCAACAATATTCGACTCCCACTAGGCCTCTAGGCTTCGATGCCTTTAGACCTAAAAATCCTCCATATGGGATGCCAACTTTGCTTATGGCAGGATTACATAATGCGTCAACTTCGTCCCCAATCCAAGGGTCTGGTTCTGGAATGAATCATTTGGGCCTAAATACCCAAAGTCTAGGATATTTTGCCCAAATACCTACCCTTACAACTAATAGTCAGGCAGCATTTAGGCAACAAATGGATGATAGTAATAATGATATGGTAGGAGTTCTAGCCCGTGAGATGAATGTCATCTTTAATCCTTTAATCCAGAACATTAATAGAACGAACCAAGAAATTTCAGCCCAAATGGCTCGAATAGCAGATTTCTTTGGTGCCCCAGATGCGCCTACAAGACGCAGACAGAATACAGCAGTGGTTCGAAATGAAGAACCCACAATTGAACAAATTTGACCCCCTAGACAAGTGGTCGAAGATAGGAATATAGGGGCAAGAGTGAGACAACAAGAAGTTCATGAAATACAAGAGGAACAACCTAGACAAGTAGTGATGGTAAATAGGGAACAAAATGCAGACGAAGTTGTTCATAGAGTTAGAAATGACAATTTAGTAGCAGAAAATAATCTAACCACTATGATCGAAAGAATAATGACCCAGAATGGTTTAAAATCAGGATTTAGGAGACCAAATTATACATCTCCTATTCTAGGAGTACGATTTTGATTGCTGTTGAATTGTTGAGCCTGCTACCGAGGCTGTTGATTTTGCTAGAATTGTGGGGTAATTCCTATGTTTGAATTTGTACTAACAACTGGTGCGACTGTGGCTGCCTGTTGTCGGTGATTGACATTTTTCCTGGGTTTCCCTCAGGATACCATTCCAATGTCATGTTCTTTCTTTTTCGGGAAACCATTTCCAATTCTCTTGGTTCCGCTTGAAGATCCCACTTCTTTAGTTAAGCGTCCTGCTCGGACTCCTTCTTCTAGCCGCATCCCCATGCTTACCATTTGGGTAAAATCCCCTGGAGCACTGGCGACCATGCGTTCGTAGTAGAAAGGGCCAAGAGTCTTCAAGAAGATCTTGGTCATTTCTTTTTCTTCTAACGGTGGATTAACTTGGGCAACAATTTCCTCCAACGCACGATTCTTTGAAAGTCTCATTTTCCTTTTGAGACATAGATTGGAGTTGATCTCAATCTGGAGCCATGTCCAGATTGAATTTGTACTGTTGGACAAAGGCTTCGCCTAGGTCATTGAAAGTTTGGATGTTTGCACTATCTAATCCCATGTACCACTTGAGCGCCAAGAAGATTCGAGATAGTGAATGAGCAATTGATGATTCTCATTATATGTAGACATCTTCCTAGCGTACATTGTAAGATGTCTTTGCGGGCAAGAGTTTCCTCTGTATTTTTCAAAGTCGGGGACTTTGAAATTAGCGGGTATCCTTATGCGAGGAACCAGACATAGATTGTGGGCATTCTTTCCAAATAAATCCTTTCCACGGATTGTTTTGATCTCAAGCTGCATCTTATGGAACTGTTCCTAGAGGTTTTCCATTTGGCCAGGAGGATTCGTGTTGTCTCCTAGGTTATGATAGACTTCTTCGTTCGCAGTAGCGTGAACCACAGAAGCTGAATTTGTCATAATCGGTTGAGAAACCGACATAGTGACTTGAGGAATGGTTACTCCGTGCTGCGGAGTAAATGCTGAGTTCTGCAAAGTAGGAACCTTAATTGTGGTTGCCGGTACTTCAGAAGTGTTTTGACGAAATCCAATGCCGAAATTGAAAGGCATGCCCCATGGATAGCCTTCTGGCATACTGAAAAGAGGACTACTGACTGCAACAGTTGAAACTAGAGTAGTAGTGATCTTTGAAATCGTCGCTCGATTTTGACTGTTAGATGTTGATTGTTGATTTTGTATAGCTGCCAACGAGCTTACCAAAGAAGTGAGTCTTTGCACCTCTTCCTAAAGTTTTGTTACTGTACCACGAAGCTCAACATTCTCTTGTTCAAAATCTTCCATTGCTTTTCTTCTGTTTGCACGAGTATTGTATCTGCGAGCTGACTGTGAACGTAGTCGAGAAACTCTAAGACGTGACAGCTTGACGATCTCTGGAAAAAATCCAAAAGATAAGACTCTAAATAACAAACTCGAGATGCAAAGTATGATGCATGATTATGAATGCAAAGAGAAAAGAATTTCCAAATAATTTACGCTAAAAGAGAAATTTCTTGTAAACATTTGGATGGAAAACTCTTATTTTATTAATATTCGAAAGAAGATTACAGCAAGTTTTTGGAGCATAGCTCTTACAATGATAGAATAAATGATAAAGATAAAGCTAAACTAATTAAGCGTCTTCGTCTGATGAAGAACCAAATGCTTGATGCAGCTTCAACTTCAGGATTTCTTTCCCATAGTAAGCTTTCAGGTCAGCTTTCTCGGCCTTTAGCTTGTTAATGACTTTTTTCCAATCGTCTGGAGCAGGATTGCTAATTGTCATTTCTTCAAACTTTCTTTTCCTTTCTTTGATGTATTTCTTAATCGCATCATCTTTTCGACGAATCTTCTCATCTTTCTCCATGAGCCATTCATCTTGAAAGTAGAGCATTTTTTCATGATCTTTGACCTGCTTCTTAAGCTTTTCATTTTCAAAGTCAGTCTTAAGAAACTTGTCTTCCAAAGCTTCTTTCTCTAGCCTCATCTTAGCCAAAGCTTCTTGGTATTCTCCCATAGTTTCAATGGGAATGGTGGTCGATTTAGATACCACTGGGAACATGAGTTCTTCATAAGCATAAGGCATTCGGAATTCCTTCGCTCTTTTCTTTACCCAAGAAGTGTAGATTTCCATGGCTACACAATTCCTTGCATCACCTTTTTCTTTCCTTCGAATGTGATGCCAAGCTCTTATCATTATGGCTTTCAAATCTTGGGAATCTTCCCCTTCATGATAAAAGTAATTTTCTATTGTAAAACCAAGAGGTTTACTGGAATTTGCGTACCCAAGTTGACGTCTTGCCAAGAATGGGTTGTAGTTAATTCCTCCTTTTGTACCAATGAGAGGTACGTTGGCAAACTCTCCACAACTTTCAATGATTTCCCTCTCATTGTTGGCCAAGGTATACCAATGGATATCGTCATTAGTAAGAGACATGAGTCTTCGAGACCAATGCCAACCGTTTTTGTTTTCTCGGAAGATAAGAGACTTAGGCAAGTGTGAGACAATCTATTTGAATAACAGAGGTACACAACACACAATAATTCCATCTCCTTGACGATTCCTATGATGAATGGAGAAATACGTGTCACCAAGCAAAGTGGGAACGGGATTTCCGATCAGAAAGATCCTTATGACGTTGATATCAACGAGACTTGGGACGTTGGGAAACAACACCAATCTATAAATGAGCAAGGCTAAAACAGCTTCAAAGGTTACTATGCTACCGACTTCAGCAAATTTAAAAGCCTTCTCCATTAGGAACTTTGAAGTTAGTCCTAAGAGATTTCCTTTGGTAGTTAGGTTTTTGTCTATCTCAGATTTCCTTAAATGAGTCATTGCTGCAATGACTGGTGGCTTAGGAATGGCTTCCAAACCATTGAAAGGCACCTTGTCAGACACTGAGATACCTAAGATATGTGCGTACTCTTCCAAAGTAGGCATCAACTAATAATCAAGGAAAGTGAAAAAACGATAGACTGGATCGTAAAACTGAACAAAAGTTTTGAGAAGTCCTTCATCAACGTTAGTGTTCAGGACAGTTAAAAGAGTTCCATAGCGTTTTATGAAATCCAAGGGATCTTCTACCAAGGATGCTAACTCTTTTAACTTTCCTACATCAGGAATTCTAAAACCGTACCTCTTGGTATATCTTCTTCTAACGTCCATCCCTCTAACCTAAAATGTTTACAAAAAAAATCTCTAAATTCTTTGGAAATGGTAAGAGAAATGAGAATTTGAGGTTTTTGAATGAATGCATGAATGCCACAAAGATACAAACATGGTTAGTGGTTATACACACGTTCAAGCGTTTGAAGTCACGAGCATGAGGCCAACGATAAGAACCAAACGTGGGTAAGTTCTAAGGGCTTATTCACATGCAAAACATGTTCTACTAATAATACATGTTCAACGCTTCTCTTTGAAATATTATCGGATTTGTTAAATACTTGAAGTCCAATAATATTTTTCAAGAAAAACTCGCCTGATCGTAGTCTCGCATGACAACTAATCCAAGTTTATACCTGAATAGCTTCTGCACTACACCCTAAATGGCCAGGATGGGTTATGTGTTCTACATCCACTCAGCTTCGTTAGTTCCCTTGAAAGAAAAATGTCTTCGCAAATACTTGCTAAACATAAATACTCCCAAGACAACCTCCACTGAGAGAGGGATCTCAAATTAACTTAGTAAGTAATGAGACTTCTCACAAGTTAATAGGACTATACCCCCACCTAGATCTTAAAATGTTTCTTAAGTCCGGGTTAGGACTTCGTTCCATCAGATGAAATTGCGAGAACTAAAACACACAATAAAGAAAGACAAACATATGCACAGATGAAAGCTTCACCCTTTTTTTTTCTTTTTTGAAAACAAAGAAAGCTTGGTGCTCTTTAGCAGAGTCACTATTTTTTTTCTTTGAAAATAAAAGTTTAGCGTTCTCCCCAGCAGAGTCGCCATTTTTTCTATTCGCGGTAAAAAGTGACGAACGAGGGAATCGAATCAGAATTCGAATCTCTAGCTCAAAACGATTTACTCTTTTGATTTGTTTTTAAAAAAGATGTCGCGAGCATCAAGCTTTATTATTTCCAAAACAAGAAAATTAGATGAAAAAGGGGAAAACTATAATACCCTCAATAAATAAAGATATGCGGTGCAACTAGCGTGAACTAGACGCAACGCATTGGGGAGGGATCTGAGTAAGGGGGTTTGTTATATAAAGGGAATGATGTGGAACCCTATATACATATATATAGTTATCTATAGCCTTATTTATATATATATGAATATTTTTGATATGTTTGTGTGTTTTAATTTTCTATTCTATTCTTGGGAGAGTTTCTCCTTTGGATTTTAAGAAAGGTAGGTTAGGTGGGGTCCTAAGTTTTGTTATTATTGTGCTCGCAAAGATCATTGGGATCTTCTGCATACATATCCCTTAATGGGAATCAGAGCATATGTAGCTCGGATCTAAGGGGGGCTATGGTTTTGTTTGGTTTGAGGGAGAAAGAAGTATGCTCGCAAAGGATGAGACCTTGTGCCTAAGTATTCTCAAAGGGAGGTTGAGAAAGTCAGAGCAATCGTAGTTCCCACTTATGCTAGTGGAAGCAAAGGGTGTTATTAAGAGACAAAGACAAATGTCATCTTAATGAAAAATGTATCTAATCTATTTCATCACATATATTTTGAAGGGTTGATTGATTGAATCTTTCATCATAAGTATTAGGTGTTTTGCTTGAGTGTTACCACTTACGAGTTAAGAAAGATGTTTGAAAGATGATTGAATCTTTAATTGTAAGTTTTGGTGTTTTGCTCGAGTGTACAAGCGTTACCACTTACAGTTAAAAGATGTTTTGTTTGAAAAAGAGTGTTTGAAAAGTGTTTGATTTGTATGTGATGTTATAGATGAGATACTTCTTTCATAGAGATGATAAATGTCTAAATCTCTAGGAGAAATTGATTATTGATAGGGGGATGCTTTTAAGAAGCCCGTGAGTCCTTGTATTGTAAGCCCAAGAGGAGGCATTCCGAGGGTCATTGAGGGTCCTTGTATTGTGAGCTCAAGAGAAGGAATTCTGAGGGTCATCGAGGGTCCTTGTATGAAGCTCAAGAGGAAGCTATAAGGTATGGCTGGCTTTGGCTTTAAGAGTGGTTTCACCGGGAAACCATCCTCTTAGGATTCAAGAGTGATTTCACCGGGAAATCATACTCTCAGGGTTCTATCCTAGCGCGGGTGATTCTTTGTATTGGAAGCCCAATAGGAGGTTGTTTAAGATATTTCCAGGTCTCTTTCTTGTTTGATGCCCAAGAGAAGGCTAAACTCAACGAGGGAGTTCTTTTGAACGAAGCCGAAGAAGAGGCTAACTCAGCAGAGGAGTTATCTTATATGAAGCCTAAGTGGAGGCTAAACTCAACGGGTGAGTTGTCTTATATGAAGCCTAAGAGGAGGCTAACTCAATAAATGAGTTATCTTATACGAAGCCTAAGAGGAGGCTAAAGGGAACCGAGTTGTTAGACTAGTTGTTATGTTATAACTGAACAGTTATATGAACAAGTGTGTGATGTGTATTCACATGAGTTTATGAAGGAAATATATAAACAATAAAACAAGAAATTAAAGCAAGTGTAACTTGAATATATACAACGGGTTTGGGACTTACACCTTAAGGGAGGCCCATTGGTTTAAGAGCAGTTTCACCGGGAATAATGCTCCTCTTAATACCAATAGAATTGGTGTATAAACAAGCGGATGAAAACAAACAAACAAAGTTTGTTTATGCTTGAATATTTACAAAGATGATTGAATGTGTACAAGGAAATGAATATGTACACGAAAGGGTGGATATGTACAAGGAAATAAATATGTACATAGGAGGGTTGGGACTTACACCGTGAGGGAGGCCCATGATCAATTTGAAAGAAATTCAAGGAGAAACCTGGTTTGGTTTATCTTCAAATCGAATTGATCATGGTAAAAAGGTGTGTAAGTTTATTGAAAGGATTTTGAAAAAGGTTTTGAAAATGATTTTGAAAAGTGAATGATATTCACAAGAAGTTTTGAAAAAGATTTAGATTTGAAAATTGTAAAGAAAACATTTTTGAAAAGTATTAAAAATACTTAAAATGTCTCATTTTTAACCTAATAAAAATATAATCAAAAAGAAAATATTTTTTGGATTTTTTTGACATAATCATAAAATAGGTATATTAAATGACAAGTGTGCAAAAAATCATCTCAAAATGAGAAGTTTTGATTGATTTTTGAAAATGTTGAAGTTTGTTAAAAAACTTGAGAAAATTAGTGATAAGAAAGAGTTTTGGTCCTAAGGAGGTTTGAACCCAGGACTCTTGGCTTAGAAGTGAAGAGTTTTTCCACTGAGCCATTTGCTTGACTTGTCATTTAATCACCTTGTTTTAAAGGAGTTTTGAAAAATATTTGAAAATAAAGTTTTGAAAAAGGGTCAGAAGTTGACGTTTCAAGGAGGAGGTCGGAGTTCAGGGAGGTCAAGCTTGTCGCTTCGAAGAAGTCAAGCTTGTCTTTAGAAGTGTTAGAAGCTTGATGCTTCTGGAAGTGTTAGAAGCTTGATGCTTCTGGAAGGGGTAGCATCAGAAGTGCTTCTGAAGGAGTGAGTATCAAAAGTGCTTCTGAAGGGTTCAGCATCAGAAGCTGATGCTTCTAAAGGGATGAGCCTTTTATTAAAAAAAAGGTCCCAGGGGGATTCGAACCCTGGGCCTTGAGGCGAGGCAAGAAACTTAAGGCGTGCTGGCTTGCCACTGGGGTGGCTGTTACATCCAGTTATGAAACAATAACCAATAAATATAAAATAAACTAAGAATTTGAATTTTCCAAAATCAGAAAATGCGTGTAACAGCTTCGTCTTCAACCTCCAGATTCCAATTCGTATCTCTCTTGTTTCTCCATGAAATTGCACGATCCAAACATCAAACTTGCTCTGATTTTCACCAGGAACATGATGGTGGCAATTAATTTCATTTATTTTAAGCTTAGAACTATTAATTTTTGTATGAACACGAAGAACCCTAATTTTAAGTTTTGATCATGATATCATGTATGAGCACAGATTTAAGAAATTGATTTAGGGTTATTACTCAATGATAGTTCAAAAACAAAATGGCCAAGCCTTTTTTGAACTGTAAGTTTGAAATTAAAGAGTTCAAAGTTCAAGCTCTTACCTCTTCAAGTTGAATTCTGATTCTTCGAAGGAAGTGTTTCAGAGCTGGTTTGATGATTGTTATAGCACCACTGGGCCTTATGGATGGTGCAGGGATGCTTGGCTTGCTTGGAAATGGTCTGGATCAGTGTACCCAAGTCCAACTGCAGCTTGCTCAAAGTGAAATTGAATTTGATGATGGAGCTGTTACAGGTCAGTGGTGAGTGTTTGGATCACTCATATGAAGTGTATGGAAGGTTTTTAAAGTGAAAGATTGAAGTTCGCACGAGTGAAATGGAAATTTGGAAGTTTTGGCTCAAACTTGCATTTTATGGATTTTGGAAATGGTTTCTGAGTTTGGCTAGTTCTTCGGCTAGCTTGAGGATTCTAACAACTTTCTAATGATATTTAGGAAACATTTGAAGCCTAAGATTGCTCAGAAATTGCAAGGCTTGAAATTTACAAATTCTCCCACTTAGAAACTTGAAACTTGAAAAATAAGAAAGAAAGAAGGAAAGCTTGGATTATGATGGTTTGGGGTGATTTTGAATGAAGAAGTGACCTCTATTTATAGGCCAAGAAATATGAATGGTAATTATAAGAGATTGGCTTCAAATTGAACAACTTGCCTTAAAGGGCAAGAAAGATATTTTTGCCATAAATGCACAAGGAATATTCCTTTAACCATGGTTAAAATCTCACTTGATCTTATCTCCCTCATAATTACCTCTCATCTGATATTTATCTAGAAGGAGGGATTTGTGAAAAAATGACTTGTAATTTATGGTTGTGGAGCTCTAAGTTTCAATTTCAAAACCCTAGATACACAAAGTGTTTTTTCAAGTTCTTGGACATTTTGGAAAGCTTGTAACAAGATCTACAACTTTTATGTTTTGAGTTTTTCTTGAATCATAATGGATCTAGGTGAAAAATGGCCATGAAAGTAAGGAAAAACCATGTTTTTTAACACTTGAAAATTTTTCTAACTGTTAGAAAAAATTCCAACTTTGACTTTTTGTTGACTTTGTCACATTTCTTGATTTTTTATGATCATGATGGATAATTTGAAATGATTTTATGATTGAAAAAATTTAGATTTGAAAAAGTTGACCAAAAATTTAGATTTCATCAGATGATTTAGAATTTGTCTGATGAAGAACCATGGATTTTGTAATGTTTTGAATCAAGAAACTAGGTCAAGATGTTGCATTGAGGATGTTAAGATCAATCTTCAAGAAAATAGGTCATTCATTGAGCAGAAAGTCAATGATTCACTATCTTCGATCAAAACCCTAATTGGTCGATTCAAGGTAGATCATGAGAAAAAGTTGGGAATTTAAAGATCAAATGTTGATGATTGATTAAGATAGATCAATTGAGGTGAGTGGAGACTCAAAACCTAATTAATCATATCTTGAACAGATGAAATTTTGATAAAACCCTAATTTGACTCTAGGAGCATACACACGATCTATCTTGTTCTGAAACTGTTAGTGATGCAATGATGCACATGTGAATGATATAAGGTAGTATCTTAGGTGTTGCACCCCAAAATTTTCCCTCCTATATCAATTTTACCTGGCTTAGGCTTTGCATTCAGAAAATTTCCCAACAATAACCCCTTCAGAAAATTTCGAAATAGCCACAAAAGAGCCAAGTTTCGAAAGGTATTACCCGTTTGAATGAGGAAGGGGGAGGTTGCGAACTCTGTGTCGCCATCCTTCTCCTTCACTCCATGTCTTTCACTCGTTTTCGCATCTGCATCATCGTTATCATCACGTTTAGAAAACTAGGGTTTCGTTTTCCCCCTTTCCATTTCGAGCAATCTGTAAATATAAATCAAAACAATCACTTAAGAAATCAACGATAACAAAGGCAACAGAGAGAGAGAGAGAGTGATTTCTCTGCGAAATCGTGAAAGAGAGACAATTCTGGTGACCATCGCGAACGAGACAGATGAGAGAACACGGCAAGGGATCGCGAGAGAGTTGGTTCCTGTGTGGAATCACGATTACAACGAGAGAATCGGAGCGGCGAGAGAGCGGCGTCGAGAATGAGCGGCGGCGATGAGAGTTTGCATGAGATCGTGAGAGAGAGAGCGAGCTTTCTGAGATCGTGAGAGAGGGATTGAGAGGATGAACCGATCGTGAGGGATTGTGAGGATGAGAGAGTTTTAAAAACTGATTTTTGTTTATTTTATAAAATGAGCTTAAGATAGTATTAGTATTTACTTAGCATTAGATTTTCTGATTTTATAAAACTGATTTTTGTTTTTTTATTTAGTATTAGCATTTAATTAGTATTAGGATTAGATTTTTTTATTTATTTTAGTTATAATAAAATGATTTAGATTAGTATTAGTTGAAATATAATTAGGATTGGTGTTGTCTAAGCCAGGCGGTGACACTTGTCACCGTCTGTGTGGTCTGTTCGGAATCCGATGCAGGTATACCTATGGTAACCATCTTGCACTCTCATTCACAAGCCATCTGATCTGTCAAGGTCCAGATCCAATGCTCCAGAATGGTGGACCACACTTTGTTTCCATGGAGCTTCTATACAAAATCCAGCATTGTTTTTAGGCTTGGGCTCAGTTTGCTGTTCACACCCCCAGATTTAAAGCTCCAATCAGGCCCATTTCTAACTCTCTCTTTATTTTATTATTATGCAAGTATTTTTTTATATTGATGTATTAAATAATAATTAGTCTAAGATATTTTTTTATTTGCTAAATTATCAATTAAATTATTAGTTGATTTTTTATCAAGTAGAAAAAATCTATCCTAATAATTATTTAAATTCCGGTTGTATTGTGTGTTAATTTACTTTTTTTATTATCCGTTTTATTATGTTATTCGCTTGTATGTTTATTACGCGATTGTACACTCCACTCACTAATTAACATAAAAAGAAACAACGCCTCCGATCTCTCATTTTTGGTTACCCACACCAAATTCTCGAAGGGTCTCATGGTTGGGGATGGGCATGGCCATCCTCACGAGGTTAATCAAAGCCCTCGTTGCTTTGATTAATCATAACCCGAAAAACAATTGGTCCACATACCAAAATCCATGCACCAGGGTCTCATGGTTGGGGATAGGAGCACCTATCCTCACGAGATTAATCAAGTCCACATACTTGGTTAATCATAACCCGAAACTTCACTTCTCTACGTCCAATGCTGAGATTTTCAAAACACTTTCAAATCAAAACAATTAATTGAACTTGTTTTTTTTCTTTAAATCAATTTTTCTACAAAAAAAAGAACATTTGGATAAGATTTGTTTTAATAGTTAGATGTTAGCCTAACGATTAAAATGAATCGAAGTTTCTAGTTGATTAGATGATAGCCTAATAAATTAAGAAACTTCAATCCATGTTCTAAAACAAAAAAATATAGTGTTATGGCATTTAATTAAATTGTTGGATGATATCCCGACGATTTAATTAAATTTAAAGTATTTGGGCCGTTAGATGATAGCCTAATGACTTAAATACTTTTATTCCATACACTTAATAAAAGTGAACTTTGTTTCACCTCACCTTTTCATAATAAATATTTTGGATGAGAGATGATTGGCCGAGTCCCCTCACCAATCTCGAGTATTCGAATCGTTAGATGATAGCCTAACGTTTTGGTACTTGTCATCTACAATTAAAATCAATACAAACAATCCAAGACATTTTCAACAAGAACTACGGAGTTTTGACTTTCCCATTGCACAAGGGAATACGTAGGCACGCGGTTTCGAAACCGTGTCAAACTCAAAATAATAATAAACAATCGCCTTTTCTTATTCATGACTTAGAAATTAGCGATTACACACACAAACACATTTCAAACTAAATGGGTCCCATCGAGTACGATGGACGTAAGAGGTGCTAATACCTTCCTCTTGCGTAACCGACTCCTGATTCCATTTTTTTTGGTCTTGTAGACCGCCTTATCCGACGTCGTGGGTTTTATCTATATTTTCCCATTCTTTTTAGAACAAATAAAATTAGGTGGCGATTTCATTGTTTTGAAAATTCATTTAAATGATTTTTGAAAAAAGAGTTGCTTCAATTGGCGACTTCACTGGGGACTATTTTAAAATCTTTTTTTGACTAAGCGAGTCAACCCTAGTTTAGTTCTTCGCATGTTTGTTTGTTTGTTTATCGCTTTCTTCTTTATGCTTATCTATTGTTTATTTGCTTATTTTCCTCTATGCTTTGTATATTAATCTGTTGATATATTATTGTGATGGGAATTCATGGGCATTGATACATAGATAAGCCCACTACCCAGGCTTCTAGGTCACCTTTTTAGGAATAGAGGGGTTGCGTAGCCTAGGTCCCCCTGACTCCAATGTCTTGTGGACCGAAGCAAAGACTCTGGCTTAGAGTTGGTCGTTTTAAGGAGGTTGGTGACCCGCACGATAGTGCAGGACATCAATCTTTGGACAAATGACCTATAACTCTAAGTTTGTTCATGTTGTCCTAACCGAGACCAAACGTTCAAATTTTGGATTTCGAGCATCCCGTTAAGAGTCGTTTCTTGGGGTATACTTTACAAATACTATCGCCATGTAGGCCTCTCGCGCGATGATAGTGTTTGTAAAAGGGGATCTGAGACCCCAAGAAACATTTAGCCAAAAAAAACATAGGATTAGCCTTACCCGGGGAATTGTTGGGTAGACGTCGAAACCATGACCGACCAATCCTATGAACCAGCTTTATTTAATTTGTAACATGCATTGCATACATTTGCACAAAACAATTTAGCATATAACTTTTATTTTCAGGGAACCTTATAGATTTTGTTGGTGCAGTAAGCAGAAAGGAAGGATGAACCCAACTGTGAAGAACGTTCCACATCTCAAATTCAAAGAACTAAAGTTGGGGAAGCTGATAACTCAAAGTGAAAGAATTCCGCCTGTCAGTAGAGCTTATTTTGGGAAAAGGTTTGGGAACATCCTAGATCTTTTGACTACCAATGTGGACATGGAAGCTTTGATTGCTTTGGAAAAATACTATGATCCTCCTCTTCGATGCTTCACATTCCAAGACTTTCAGCTTGTTCCTACAATTGAGGAGTTCGAGAGAATTCTTAATTGGCCTTTGAAGAACGACACTCCCTTCCTCAACACAGGGGAAGACTTGGATAAGGCTGATATAGCTGCTGCTTTGTTTCTTCCTGTAAGGGAGGTGGCACCTTGGATTACAGACAAAGGTATTCTTAGGAAAAACTTGGAGGATAAGTTATCAAGTTTGAGTGTTCAAGACGATTGGCCGACTTTCAGCTCCATTCTTTCTTTGCTCATCTTTGGGGTGGTCTTGTTTCCAACTAATGAAATTGGTTACTTGAGCCCGTCTGCTATTGGTATATTCATGTCAAAGAATCCTATTCCTGCATTGTTGGCTGATGTTCTTTACCATCTCCATGAGAGACATCTGAAGAAGCGAGGGGTGGTTCTGTGTTGTTCTCCAGTATTTATGGTTGACATCTCATATCCCCGTGAGCGGACCATGGAGAAGATCCCGAGAAACTTATCTTGGTCTCAAAATTGACTTCGCCGGTGATGGTGTGTGTGGCATTCTCCGTGGGGATTCGTTGATGTTATCACTCACTGTGGTGGATATTCTAATGTTCCTTTGGTTGGGTCTATGGGATGCATCAACTATAACCCAAGACTTGCAACAAGGCAGTTGGGATATCCGATAGAAAATGAACCAAGGCCTGAACACTTGGAAAGCTTCATTGTACATGAGCTTGGCAAAAAGGATCGCAACGAAGTAAGGAAGATCCGAAGAGCTTGGGACCAAATCCATAGGGAAAGCCGAGAGCTAATCAAGAGAGGCGGAATTGATGGAAGATCTTATCGCCAGTGGGTGATAGAAAGGGTTCAAGAAGTCAAGCTGCCTTACTTTGTGGAGGTGCCTTTTGATCATCCCGAACCTGTGATCACTCATGTTTCGATAGAAGAGAATATGAGGCTTCAGGAAATCATCAGGAAGATGGAGGAAGAAAGATTGGAGCTACAAAGCTCTAATTCTCGCACTTTCCTCAGAGCTGAAAATCTGGAAGCCAACCTCAAGGAGGTAAAAGAAGAACTAGCAGGAAGAAGAAGACAAAATGAAGAGGATGAAGAGCTCCTAATAAGATGTTCTGAAGACTTGAAGAGTGCTGCTAGTGGGGCAAGGGATCTTCGTCGACAGTTGAGAGCTGCTCAGCAACAAAGAGGGCAAGCTTATCTAGATGAAGAAAGGGCCGTTGAAGAGAAGATAGCATTGAAATCACGTCTCGAAGCCAAGGTTTCAGAGTTAGAAGCTTCTCTAGCATGAACCAATAAAATGCTAGAAAATGAGATGGCTGCAAGGGAAGAAGTCTGCATTGCCCGAGAATTGGAAGCGGTTGAACTAGCTGAAAGAGTTCAAGAGCTAAACATTACGAGGGAAGAAAGAGACAACAATAGGGATGCTTATGAAGGCCTTAGAGACCAATGTCAGGGTTGGATAGATGAGATCCATAATCTGAACCGTCTGTTGGATGAAAAGGATGACATTGTGTCCTTTCTAGAAGAGCAGAATGGGAATTTCTATGGGAAGTACAGCAGTATGGTTGACATGTGTAACCACTTGATTGTTGATGTACCCTGGAGACTCAGGTTGGCCTTAGAAGACCTTGAAGGCAATCAGATACCTCCTGCTGTAAGCGAGTTCCTCTTCCTCTGTCAAGATGTGGTGAACCGGTTCAAGATGTAAACTAGAGATTCAAGCCTCGCGTGGACAGATTTCTAGTTTTTAGCAACTTGTCTTATTTGAATATTTGAATTTAATGATTAATGTAATGATTTAAATTCCAGTATGAATCTTATTGCTCTGTTTGAACTTGATCAGCAATGTAATTACACCTAACATTTTGGTTTTCTATGAGATCTCGTTGGTTTGCAGTTTAATCAGTCTTTTCTCTAATGCTTATTAACTAATGAGTCTTCAAAGAGTCCCTGAAAATAAAATATACAAAAAAAACATATCATGGGCATGCATACATACCCCATAACATATCATACACAATAGGGTAATGAGATCAGTCATCTTACTTCTGCCGTTGAGTTTCTTCTCCACAGAAGAGAGATTGCAGATTTCTACATTCATCGGTACCAGACAAGAAGCAACTTGAAGAGACTGATGGAGAAGATTGAGGCTGACGTAGCTGCCCTAGGGACAAGAATGGACGCTCGCGTAGGGCAATTGATGGAGATAATCCAAACCATGGCTCTGCAATAAGAGGAGTTGAGAGCTTTGGTTGTGAGGCCCGCCGCAACCGCTGCCGAAGGAGCCGAAGTCGTTCCTCCCCCTCAAGGGAATGCTTTGTCTGGAATTAGCTTGGAAGTTAACACTGGTCTTGTTGACTTACCGGAGAGAATCAGGCTGGTCAAATGAATCACGCTTCGGTGGTTCCTCCTCCGCCTACCCCCACATATCGCCAGCAGCCAGAGCCTGGATTGGTTCCTCCACCAGGCAGGAGGACTATTCAGATACCGGTTCCTCAGCATGAGGAGGATAACTTTGAAGATTGGTTTTCCAATGTTGAAGAACCAATGTAATCGAAGTTGCGCATGCTTGAGGAGCGCATGCAAGCCTTTGAGAACCAAGGAGTTTTGGGTTTCTACATGTCCAACTTGGGATTGGTGCAAGGAGTGAAGATTCCTCCAAAATTCAAAATCCCTGAGCTTTCAAAGTATAAGGGCAACTCTTGTCCTAAAACTCACTTGAGGTACTACTTTAGGAGGATGTCCGCTTATACGAAGGATGAGAAGCTCCTCATGCATTTCTTTCAAGATAGTTTGACTGATGGACCGTTGGATTGGTATATGGGCCTTGATAGCTCGAAGTGCGAACATGGAGAGAGTTGGTGAAGCCTTCGCTCAACACTATGGCTTTAATAATCGATATGGCACCTACAAGAACCCGTGCACAACTTAGCTCAAGAAACCAATCTTTCAAAGAGTACGCAAAGGTGGCACGAGGTAGTCGCTAAGGTTCAACCCCCATGGTGGAACGAGAGATGGTGGAAATGTTTATCAAGACACTAGATGGGCCATACTATGCCCTTGCACCGACCAAGATTTCACCGACATGGTGATGTTTGGTGAAAGAGTTGAGATGGGGATCAAGTTAGAAAGATTCAGATGTTGGTACCGACAAGAATCAAGTTGGTGGCGCTAAAAGTCTTTTGGTGGTTACCGTAAGAAGAAGGAAGGCGAGTCGAGCGACCGTATGAGCGAAGAGGAAAGAGAAGCGCCAGGAATTCAATCGTCAAGTCACTGCTGTGACTATTCCTACTGGTATTCCAAAACAGGATGTTGCTCCGAGACAACACCAACCAAGACCCGTGAAGAAGTTTGACCCCTTGCCAATGTCTTATGCAGATGTATTTGCCCACTTGCAAAGTCTGAATATGATTGAATTGCACAGTCTAAAGGTTGACCCTGATAACCTGCCGAAATATTTCAACGCGAATGCCCGCTGTCTCTATCATTCCAATGCGCCGGGGCATTCCATTGAGAATTGCTATGCTTTCAAATACAAGGTTCAAAACTTACTAGATACTGAGGCAATCAACTTTGGACCTCCTCCTACTCCTAATGTCATTCAGCACCCTTTGCCTCCTCATGGTGGAAACGCTGTTAATGCAATTTGTGAAGAGGGAAATGTGAATCTGATAATGGATGTTAATGTTTTGACCACCCCGTTATGGTGGATAAAGAAGAAATTGTTGTTGAAGGGAGACTTCCCTGGTTGTGATGATGGTTGTAAACAATGTTTGATCCAAGTTGAAGGTTGTGATGATTTGAGAAACGAGATTTAGCGTCTGATTACTGATGGGACTCTTCAATTCATCCAAAAAGAGTTTGATGTGCAGATTGATGAAGATGAGGTTGACGTGGTCACTATCCCCGTCACTTCTAAAAGGATTCCTGTTACGATCCCTGTGCCAACTAAGAAACCTCCTGTGATCATCACTTTACCGGGTCCAGTACCCTACACTAGTGAAAAGGCCATTCCGTGGAATTATGGGTCTGAATACTTCCGTGACGGAAAGAAATTGAATGTTGAGACCTCTGAAGGAGGAAATTCTGTTGAAAAAAAAAGATTGAAAGAATTGAGCCTGCAGTGCATGATATTGCGGAAGAAAGTCGAATTACCCGAAGTGGACGAATCTTCTCTCCACCCAATCTAGTTGAGAAAAGTCTTGAAGCTTTGGCCAAGGCTAAAGCAAAAGGGAATGGAGTTATGATTGAGGGTGAGTCAACACCAAAGATTTCAGCACCTGTTCTGAGCCCTGAGATGACCAAAGATGTTGAAGAACTGATGAGGTATATAAGGAAGAGCGATTACAAGATAATCGACCAACTCGGCCAGACGCCCGCCAAGATTTCTATCTTAGCTTTGTTGAGGGATTCTGAACCTCACCGCAATGCTTTGATGCAGTTATTGGGGACGTCTTTCGTTCCGCAAGAGATCTCAGTTAACCAGTTTGGAGGTATTGTGAACAGTATTTCAGCAAGTAATGGTCTCGGTTTTACTGACTTCGATTTACCTCCCGAGGGAAGGAAGCATAACAAAGCGCTACACGTTTCCGTGGAGATAGCGAGAACTACTTTGTCCCGTGTGCTGGTTGACACGGGATCATCTCTCAATGTTCTTTCGAAGTCTACTCTTTTTGAAATTGGACTATGAAGGGGTTGTGCTGAGACCCAGTGATTTGATAGTTAAGGCGTTTGATGGGTCAAAAAGGTCAATGTTTGGCGAGGTGGATCTGCCTATCAAGATAGGCCCGCAAGTTTTTGATGCAACTTTTTTCGTCATGGATATCAATCCCTCCTACTGTTGCTTGCTTGGACGCCCTTGGATTCATGGGGCTGGTGCTGTGACATCGACCTTGCACCAAAAGCTGAAGTTCTTGATTAATGGGAAGGTAGTCACCATTTATGGTGAAGAAGATTATATCGTCAGTCATCTGAGCAACTTTCGATATGTTGAAGTTGAATGAGAGATCCACGAAACTCCATGCCAGGCTTTTGAGGCGATATCAGTCGATAAGATCCCGTTGCAAAAAGGTGAAGTCTCCATGGCATCCTACAACCAAGCTCAGGCTATTGTCGAGTCAGGACATCCTGGAGGGTGGGGAAGAGTGCTAGAGCTTCCTACTCAGACGGATAAGAGGGGTTTGGGTTTTTCTCCCGGAATGAAGGTCCCAATCTCCGCCTCAATGAGCAAGGGGGTGTCTCCTCCTGTCAAGTTTGTCAAAGGTGGAATCCAGATTGAAGATGTCGATGCAATTGATGGTGAAGCAGACAGTGGCTGTGATGGGGACAAGTGGATCTACCCAACTGTTCCAGGACGTGAGCTTTCAAATTGGTTCGTTGAAGACGTTGTTGTGGTCACCCGTTTTGAAGAGTAATTTTCTGTTTTTATGTCATGCCATAATTCCTACGTTATGCCCAAGACGTAGTGATCATGCTGTAGGGCCACAATGTTTTTAACTTTCAAGTTTATCAATAATAAAGGACGTCCTTTTTGCATTCAAATATTTCGCTCTTTGTTTTTCTTCACTTATTCTTTAAAAGGTGGCAATATGAAATTTTACTTTATAATCATTACTTTCTTTTTATACAAACTTTTTGTTTTTTTTTTCTTTTTTTAACCTAAAAAATAAAAAAATAATAAAATAATAAAAATAAAATTACCAACCACGCAGATGCGATCCTTCGTTGATCCCGGATTTTGTCGACGATGATTCCGCCGTGGCTCATTATGACTTCGACAAACCGATTTATCAAGCTGAAGAAGAAACCGAAGAGGACAGTGAATTACCTGAAGAATTATCCAGGATGTTGAGGCAAGAAGAAAAGGTCATCCAGCCGCACCAAGAGACTCTAGAAGTAATCAATCTGGGAACCGAGGATGCTCGAAAGGAGGCCAAGATCGGGGCAGCATTGGAAGATGGAGTTAAGCAAAAGCTTGTCGAAATGCTTCATGAATACGTGGACATCTTCGCTTGGTCTTATGAAGATATGCCCGGGTTAGATACTGACATCGTTATGCATGAATTGCCCCTCAAAGAAGGCTGCCCACCAGTAAAGCAGAAGCTTTGCAGAACACATCCAGAAATGTCAAGGAAAATTAAAGAAGAGGTTCAGAAGCAGATGGAAGCGGGTTTCCTAAAAGTTGTTTCTTATCCCCCATGGGTTGCAAACATTGTGCCGGTACCGAAGAAAGACGGCAAGGTAAGAATGTGTGTTGATTATAGGGATCTAAATAGAGCTAGCCCTAAAGATGACTTCCCTCTCCCGCTCATCGATATTTTGGTCGATAATACTGCTCAAGCTAAAGTGTTCTCCTTCATGGATGGTTTCTCTGGCTACAACCAGATTAAGATGGCACCAAATGATATGGAGAAAACTACCTTTATTACACCATGGGGAACTTTTTTCTACAAAGTGATGCCTTTTGGTTTAAAGAACGTCGGGGCAACGTATCAGCGCGCTATGGTTACTCTCATTCATGATATGATGCATAAAGAGATTGAAGTCTACGTTGATGATATGATTGCCAAGTCCCAGACGGAAGAAGAACACCTGGTTCACTTGTTGAAATTATTCGAAAGATTAAGAAAGTTCAGGCTGAGGCTAAACCCGAGCAAGTGCACCTTTGGGGTGAGATCAGGGAAACTTTTAGGCTTTATTGTGAGCGAGAAAGGGATTGAGGTTGACCCTGCAAAGATAAAAGCGATACAAGAGATGCCGAGCCGAGGATGTAAAAGGAAGTGCGAGGTTTCTGGGAAGACTCAATTATATTGCTAGGTTAATTTCATCTTACACTACCGTGAGCCCATTTTCAAGTCATAAGAAAGAACCACAACCGTGTGGAACGATAATTGTCAAACAAAGATTCGACAAGATAAAGAGGTACCTACAAGAGCCTCCAATCTCTCACCTCCGTGGAAGGCGGCCATTGATTATGTACTTAAAAGTTGGAGAGTTCCATGGGTTGCGTGGCTCACAAGATGATGAGACAGAAGAAAAGAGCACGCCATATACTACTTGAGCAAGAAGTTCACGTAATGTGAATCGAGGTATTCATTATTGAAAAGACTTGTTGTATAATTGGCAGCAAAACGACTCACAAAGATATGTTGACTCACACTACTCTCTTAATCTCCAAAATGGACCCGATAAAGTATATCTTTGAGAAGCCGGCTCTCACGGGAAGGATAGCCCGCTGGCAAATGGTCCTGACTGAATATGATATTCAATACACTACTTAGAAGGCTATCAAAAGTAGTGTGTTGGTAGACTATCTCGCTCAACAACCATTAGAAGATGACTATTAGCCAATGAAGTTTGAGTTCCCCGATGAGGACATTATGTATGTTAGGGTTTTAAGTTGGCATTAATTTTGGTAAAACTAGGCTTTAGCAATGTCATGATAAATGTCATGACATTCAGAGATTGAAGATAAATCCTACCTGCTAAGGATGTTAAAAGACAGCTCAGAATCGAAGCTAAAGTCGCTGGAAATTTGCAGAAATACCGATGTCATAACAGATGTTATGACATTCAGTGTGACATTCTGTTCTGCAGAATCTGTTTTTTCCTGAGACTTTTCAGGAAGTTTGTTGAGCTGCTAATTATTAATTTTTTGTTACTAGAAAGCATGCTCACGTGGCTGCTAGGTTAATCTTAAGTAAACCTAAATTGGTTGTTGAAAAGACCATGTTTTTAGGATTAAATTAAGTGAACCTAGCTATCTTTATGGAAGCCCAAAACAAGTTTCGGATCGCTTCTATAAAAGGAATTCAACCTTACAAATCACAGCGCCTTGGATTATATTGAAGAGATAGCAGCTTGTTATTTGTGTACTGTTAGGATTTATAACAGTTGGTATGTGTAATTCTAGTTTCTCTTGTGAGCCAAGAAACTATCAATTGATAAGTGCATTGGACTAGGATTTGTTTGTAAGGGTAGTTTATCACTCAAAGCTTTAAAGCACGAGTGTTTGTCTCTTGATTGAAAGCTTTGAAGCGAGATCAAGGTGTGTCTTCACAATTCAATTATTCAATAGGTTGATATCACCGTGATTGAGGGGAGTGAGTAGGTACTCGATCTAAGTAGGACTTAGGTTGAAGTTGCATTGGGTTTTTATGAAGGAGATAAACCGTTAGTTTATTCCAATTAATTCTACTAATAGTGAATTTCCTCCCGCTTGGTAGCCCCTGATGTAGGTGTAGTTAGACACCGAACCGGTAAACAACTTATTGTGTTCTTTATCGCTATTTATATTTACCGTGTAAATTGTTACAGAGTGTCGATAGTGTGTCATAACATTCTCGTGACATCACGATCCGCCGCCGTGAATTTCAATTGGCATCAGAAAGTGCACCCTGCCTGTTATTTCGGGAGATCTAGGATAATAGTTTCCGCATTATGGATAAGGAAGGAGGATTTGGAGGTAGACCACCTATTCGATGGGTCTAATTATGATTACCGAAGCCTCAGGTTGCCTTCTTAAGATCAAGTGACATTAAAGCTTGGAGGCCGACAAAGGATGGAAACATCCCACCAAGCTTGAGAAAGATGGGAATACTGTCTTGAAACCCGAGGAGGAATGGAGCAAAGAGGAAGAAGAGCTAGCTCTAGGGAATTCTAAAGCATTGAATTCTCTTCAATGGTATTGATGTAAACATCTTCAGACCGTCCATCAATGTGAGCTGGCCAAGGATGTTTGGGACACTCTCGTAACTACTCATGAGGGACATCCAAGGTGAAGATGTCAAGACTTCAGATGCTCACTACCAAATTTGAGAATTTGAAGATGAAGGAAGATGAGACCATTCATGAATTTCACATGAATATTTTGAAATTGCCAATGCCTCGTGAGCACTTGGTGAAAAGATGTCAAGAAAAGTGGTGAGAAAGATTCTCGATCCCTGCCTAAAAGGTTTGCAATGAAAGTAACCTAACAGAGGAGGCTCAGACATCAGACCTTGAAGGTTGAAGAACTTATAGGATCTCTTATGACTTTTGAGATGGGAATCAGTGAAACTGTTGACAAAAAGAACAAGAGCATAGCACTTGTATCTAATACTGAAGAAGGATGCAATGTGGAAGATGAAGAGAAGATATCTGAAGCTATAGCTATGCTTGGAAGACAGTTCAACAAACTCATCAGGAGGATTGATCCAAAGTCAAGGTCAAATGTCAAGGACATTGCATCTGACATCAGCAGATCTTATGACTCCAGCAGAAGATCCAAGTCAGAGGAAAAAGGAAGTCAAGGCAGTAAAATCCAATGTCATGAATGTGAAGGATTTGGACATATTAGAGCTGAATGTCCCACCTTTCTAAAGAAACAAAAGAAAGGAATGGCTGTCACTTGGTCTGATGGTGATTCAGGAAGTGAATCTGAGGAAGAAGGTGCCAAACTTGTCACTGCTCTCTCTGGAGTGTACAATTCTGATATGGATTCTAGTGATGAGGAAGTGACATTTGAAGAGCTTGCTGAAACCTACAGGAAGTTGTGTAAAAATGGTGAAGTTTGTCAGCAGAATGAGGAACAGAAAAAGCTGATTGAGAAGTTGGAAGCTGAGAATGTGAAGTCGAGGCTGAGAAAAAGGAAAACACAGCCACTATAAATCACCTCAATAGTGATATTGTAATGTCAACTCCAAACTTGATCGATGTCTAAATCATCAAAATGTTGACATCCGCACGATAAGTTGGAAGAAATTCTTCACTTGGACAAAATGCAGGAAATAAGCATGGTCTAGGATATGTGGTCGAAAAGAACTCGGTGACATTAAGAAGAAGAGACATGGGAAACCAATGTCAAAACAATGTCACAACACAAAACAGGAAATGTATCTGGCTCAGGGTATGTGGCTGCAAAGAGATCTGTTAATAACTAGGAAAGGAACAAACCTGGCAAGTCTATGGCAAAGAAGATGTCATACCACAAAACAGGGAATAGGTCTGCCTCAGGATATGTGGAGACTAAGAAGTTTGTCAATAACAAAAGGAAGAATGCATCTAATAAACCAATGTCAAAACAGATGTCACAACATTGGGTGCAACATCAAAATCATAGAAACATGAACAAAAAGTTTCAAAGATGGAGGTGTCATTATTGTGGAAGGTTTGGTCACATAAAATCTTTTTGCTACAGGTTACATGGATATCCTAATCAAGGGTCTTATGTGAAGCCTAAAACCAACAGGGTATCATACTCTCAACAGTGGAAGAAGAAGATTGTTGCTCTGGTAGCTAACACTTCTCTTAGTGTGTCTACCAAGAAAGATTGGTACTTTGACAGTGGTTGTTCCAAGCACATGACTGGAGACATGAATCTTCTCAATGATGTTAAGCATCATTCTACCAGCTTTGTTACTTTTGGAGATGGAGCTAAAGGAGAAATCAAAGGTGTTGGAAACTCAAACTGGCCTGGAGTTCCAAACCTAAATGAAGTGCTGCTAGTAAAAGGTCTGAATACAAATCTCATTAGCATAAGTCAGCTATGTGATATGGGATTCACAGTCAACTTCACTAAGGTTGAATGTCTTGTAATCAACGATGAACAGGTAGTGATTATGAGAGGAGTCAGATCAAAGGACAATTGCTACATGTGGCAATCTGAGAAAACCACTTTGTCCTCTATGAGTTCAACAGACACAGGTGAAGAGAAAGTAAAGTTGTGGCAGCAAGTATCTGGTCATCCACATCTCAAAGGAATGAAAAGGATAAGTTCCATAGAGGGAGTCAGAAGGATACCAAGATCTTTCATAGACAAAGGGAGAATCTGTGGAAAGTATAAGGTTGGACAGGAAATCAGAATGTCACACTCAATGTCTAGACATCTGACCGCTCCTAAAGTACTAAAGCAAAGTACTAGGATCTGGCATGAAAGGATAACCAAGTATCTTACTGTCAAAGGATACAGGAGAGGAGTCTTGAATGAAACCCTCTTTGTCAGAGGAGAAAAGATCATGGTGGCTTCCATCTATGTTAATAACATAGTATCTGGAGGAATGTCAGACACATTGATGGAAGGCTCAACACTTCTTTCACAGAGCAAGTATGCAAGGAATTGTGTCAAGAAGCTTGGACTGAGTAATGGCAGCCACACTAGACCTTACCCCTCCACATTTGAAGTTGTCCAAGAAAACAAGTGGAGAAAGTGTTGATCAAAGCTTGTGTAAAAGTCCTGTTGATGGATGTCTCTTCTCAAGAAGCAATCTTATCTCTTGGATCAGTAAGAAGAAAATCTGTGTAGCTTTATACTATGTTAAATACATAGCGTAAAGGAGAAACCGCTTTAGGATGATCCGATAAAGCAGATGTCGATCGACCACAATGTCATACAGATGTCATGACATTGTACCGTGACATTGCTACTAAAGCTCTTGAGAGTGATCAATTTAAGACTTTAAGGGACAAATTGATATTTGTTGATTTGAGGAGTCAGAGCAATTAACTATGCCTACAACAAGGGGTGGAAGGGATTGTTTACTTCAATTATTTATAAGAGGGTTATTTAGGTATTTTCATCCTTATTTTAAAAGATCCAATAATAGGAAGAGATACCCACATATAATAGTTTTCTCTTTTGAAAGTAGTATCACACTTTCTTCATTCAAAAGAAACCCTGAAACTCTTTGCCATTTTCGCTCTCTCTCTCTCTCTCAAAAACCATCAGCGAAATATGTCTTCATCATCCTCTTCATCTCAAGAATCTGGATCCTTGTCTCCCTCCATGGCTGAAGTTAGAGCAAACACTAGAGCCATGCAAGCTGAAGCTCTACGGGTGACACCATCAAGGCAATGGCCACCGACCTAAAAGGTCAAGAAGCTACGCACAAGAAATGCAAGAAGGGCACAAGTATCTCCCTCGTAAGACTTCAAGACCATCATCCTCCTGCCCCTTAACTAGTAAACAGAGAAGGATCTAGGTCAGTGCATGAGGCCATAGCTAGGATAGTGACTGATATCCTAAATGAGAATAAGTCCGACTGGATTTCAGCCCCCGATCATAAGTCCGCTAGCCCTAGCTTAGCAGTTGATCCGTATGTCAATGCGAATGTCAAGACATCCGTGATGATGTTGATTCCCCGTGAAAAGTGATGTAAATCCTTCCGCCCACCTCAAGGATGTAACGATGATAATGTAATTGAATCTCCTACTGCAAATGTGAATGAGATTTCTGATGAGATTCTTGAGAAATCTCCAGATCATAGTACCTCTGATAAACCTCCCGCTGTCTCTGCTGATAACATATCTGATAGCATTCTTGAAGATACTCCTGAGAAGAACACCAATCAGAATATGGTTTCTCATATCACCAATCTAGATGAGGAGTTTTCTGATAATGATCTCATAGCCAAGGTTAATCTCAGCATTGCTAGGAGGGTAATGAATAGGAAAGGGAAGAAAAGTGTTGTTCCAAGCTCTGTTCATGAGAAGAATGTTGAAGTTGGTTTCAAGACTCCTAGGGATGAGAGGAAGGCTGCAAAAAAATCTGGTAAGGGCGACAAGGTTGGAACTTCCAAAGGGAAGGATAAAGTAAAGAATGTTGGTGATACCCCTAAAGCAAATAACACTTCAATTGTAAGGAAAAGGAAAGTACCTGAGCCCTCAGATCAGGATGATTCTGACTTTGATGTTACAGAGAATATCTCTGACATTAATTCAAAAAGAAGGTTGTCTCTTGGGAAAATGCCCATAGTTCCCGAAGTGCCAATTGACAACATTTTCACCACCCTGAAAATGCTAATAGGTGGAAATATGTGAGTTTGAAGAGAATTGCACTTGAAAGGGAACTGAACAAAGATGCTCTTGAATGCAAAGATGTGATTGACCTGATCAAAGAAGCTGGGTTGATGAGAACTGTGGTGAAGTTCTCCAATTGTTATGAAGGTCTAGTGAAGGAGTTTATTGTGAACCTGTCAAGTGGTTGTGCTGATGGAAGATCAGCAGATTTCAAGATTGTGTTTGTCAGAGGAAGAAAAGTGAAGTTTTCCCCAAGTGTAATCAACAAGTATTTGGGGAGATCAGATGAGGCTCAACCTGAGCTTGAAGAAACTGACAACCAAGTGTGTCAGACAATTACTGCCAAGCAAGTAAAACATTGGCCTTTGAAGGGAAAGCTTTCTGCTAGTAAATTAAGTGTCAAATTTGCTATTCTGCACAAGATAGGTGCAGCCAACTGGGTTCCCACAAATCACAAGTCAACCATCTCCATTGGTCTGGGAAGGTTCATCTTTGCTGTTGGAACAAAAGCAAAGTTTGATTATGGAAGCTACATTTTTGATCAGATTCTAAAACATGCAGACAGTTATGCTATTAAGGGACCAATAGCCTTTCTCTCCCTACTGTGTGGAATTCTAGTGGATCAGTACCCTGACATACTTGGTGAAAGAGATTCAATATGCAAAAGAGCTCCTGCCCTTGGCTTCCACTACAAACTATTTCAAGGGAAGCATGTTCTTGACATTGTCATGACATCGGCTGAGACATCGAATGTCAAGACCAATTCTCAGAAGACAGATGTAATTGCTGTGCTAAAGGAGACCTGTAGGGAACTTGAAGCAAGGAAGCAGACCCTTGAAGCACTGATCTCTACTCTTGAAAAGGAAAAAGACACAGAGGTTGAGGAAGAAAGGCTTGATGGTGATACCTCTACTGCTCATATGGAGGAAGATGATGATGCTGACCAAGCAGTTGCTAGTAAAGAAGGCTCTGAAGATGTGTCCTTTCGCAGTGCTTCTTCTGGAGAAGAAAGCACTTGAGCTGTTGCCCATGTTGCCTCTGATTTCTATTCTGTCAATTTGTTCTTGTTTTCTTGTTCTGTATTTTTGAATGATTGTAATCATTTGTGTTGACAGATGTGTAACCCTTAAACATTTATGCTGGTACTTTTATACTGGTACTTTTTTGATTAAAAGTTTGGGGTAATTGTATTGTTTCCTTTGGCCCTTTATGGCTAAAAAGGGGGAGAAGAATCATTGTGTGGGAAACTATGAGCAATTGTGTGTGACAGTGGCTGGGACTTTGGGGAATTGTATGGCCTGTTTAAAATTTTGTATGTGGGCAATTGTGGGAATTGTTGTGGGATTTCTGTATGGGTAGAATTTATCTTATCTCTAGGTTCTAGTTTATTTAAGCTTAGAACTAGTTTGTCTTCTGCTGCATATGTCTCTGATAGGTTAAGTAGTTTTAGCCAAAAATGTGCCAAAGGGGGAGTTTGTTAGTGTTTTAAGTTGGCATTAATTTTGGTAAAACTAGGTTTTAGCAATGTCATGATAAATGTCATGACATTCAGAGATTGAAGATAAATCCTACCTGCTAAGGATGTTAAAAGACAATTAATCGAAGCTAAAGTCAGTTGGAAATTTCATAAAGATGTCATAATGTATGTTATGACATTCAAGCAGACATTTTGTTCTGCAGAATCTGTTTTTTCCTGAGACTTTTCAGGAAGTTTGTTGAGCTGCTAATTATTGTTTTTCTGTTACTAGAAAGCATGCTCACGTGGCTGCTAGGTTAATCTTAAGTAAACCTAAATTGGTTGTTGAAAAGACCATGTTTTTAGGATTAAATTAAGTGAACCCTAGCTATCTTTATGGAAGCTCAAAACTGAAGTTTCAGGACTGCTTCTATAAAAGGAATTCAACCCTTACAATACTGCTGCGCCCTTGGATTATATTGAAGAGATAGCAGCTTGTTATTTGTGTACTGTTAGGATTTATAACAGTTGGTATGTGTAATTCTAGTTTCTCTTGTGAGCCAAGCAACTATCAATTGATAAGTGCATTGGACTAGGATTTGTTTGTAAGGGTAGTCTATCACTCAAAGCTTTAAAGCACGAGTGTTTGTCTCTTGATTGAAAGCTTTGAAGCGAGATCAAGATAGTTTATTGAAGTGTGTCTTCACAATTCAATTATTCAATAGGTTGATATCACCGTGATTTAGGGGAGTGAGTAGTACCGATCTAAGTAGGACTTAGGTTGAAGTTGCATTGGTAGGTTTTATGAAGGAGATAAACCGTTGGTTTATTCCTAATTAATTCTACTAATAGTGAATTTCCTCCCTGGCTTGGTAGCCCCTGATGTAGGTGTAGTTAGACACTAAACGGTAAACAACTTATTGTGTTCTTTTATCGCTATTTATATTTACCGTAAATTGTTACAGAGTGTCGATAGTGTGTCATAACATTCTCTCGTGACATCACGATCCGCCGCCTGTGAATTTTAATGTATATCGTGATTGTAATATTCTGCCCTCGAAGAGGGACCCGAGCCGTGCTCATGGGACGCATGGCATTCGATGGAGCCTCAAATGCATTAGAATGGTGTGGCGCAATTATCACTTCTCGGCTGTGTTTTCATATTCCATTCATCGCTAGGATCTATTTTGATTGCACCAATAATATGGCCGAGCACGGCTTGTGTTTTTGGGATCAAGCGCCCATTGATCCGAGAATCAAAATCTTAGCGATACGGAGATTCTCGCTGGTAATTAGTCAAATCAACGGAGATTGGGAGACTCGCCACCGAATTTGATTCCATACCGAGATCATGTCTTGAAGTTGATCCCTTATTTCGACGAGATCACTTTTGATCACATCCCAAGGAGGAGAACAACTTGGCACGCCGGCCACTCATCATCCATGTTTAAAGTCGATGGGCGAATGATGCCCGCTCATCACTATAATGAGGTTGGATGAGCCTGCTCGCTATGAAGTGAAGGTGAGGCGGATGAAAACCTTAGTTCTACGACATCAAAAGGTATCTCGAGACGAAAAGAATACCTCAAGGTGCTTCCATCATTGATAAGAAGGCTCGCAAGTACTCAAAATTTTCCTCAATGGGGGCGTGTTGTACAAAAGGAACTATGACTCTGTTTTGCTCAGATGCATGGGTAGACACGGAGCAAATAAGATTATAGAAGAAATTCATGAAGGTTCTTTCGGGACGCATTCTAGTGGGCACACCATGGCCAAGAAGATCCCGAGAGCGGGTTATTATTGGTCTACCATGGAAAACGACTGCTACAACCATGCCAGAACCTGTTACAAATGTGAAGTCTACGTCGATAAGATGCATGTGCCGCCTTCTTCATTGAATGTCTTGACTTCTCCATGGCCTTTTGCAATGTGGGGCATTGATATGATTGGAGAAATTAAGCCTATCGCTTCTAATGGACATCAATTCATCCTTGTTGCCATTGATTATTTCACAAAATGGGTTGAGGAAGCATCTTATGCTCGTGTTACTAGACAAGCGGTCACACGTTTTATCAAGCATAATATCATTTGTCGGTATGGGGTTCCTGAGAAGATCATCACTGATAACGGCTCGAATCTCAACAATAAAATTGTTCTTGCAGGAAAAACCTTATTAAAGATATTTTAGGGATTTGGAAGCTCAAGTGTCGTAACTCAAGTTCCAAGCTTATGATTGTCTTGCTTATCCACCAAGGGAGCCCTATTTATCAGCCCTTCCATGAAGCTATTTCTTCCTTCCGAATCGCCCAAAGACATTAACCATGGCTTTAAGGCAAGGAGCTAGTTGTTACACTTGTAATCATTCACATCGTAACGCCTCATAAAGACTCTAGGAACTCTTTATCTTCATAACGCCTCGCTCAATCCTCATACCGAATAGCTGCCGGACTACTCCTCGGAACTGGGCCGACTTCATCTCCTTCCCCGAGACCCACGCCGATAAAGATCTCTCCCTAAGGCCGAGACCTATCCCTGATCTTTCACGCCTTCCTCTCGTATATTCATCTCGGCTAAGGATTTTATGCATGATCATAAGCCCCTTGGTCGCCGGTTTTAAGCTCCTTGAATCCGTGTCGACCAAACAGCTTTGAACCCTTAATCCCTTAGCGAGATGTGCACGCTTGAACTTTCTTAAAAGTGTAGCACGTGACCCACGTGACACCAGCCCAACGGTCACCTGTGCTTTTGCATGATTGCCCTATAAATAGGGAAAACCTGATTTCACGCCTCCTTTCCCTCCAACTCATTATATTTCATTTATTTGCCCTCCACGAATTCCTCCTCTACATATTCTCAACCCCATCGCAATCTTTACCGCCGACGCCCAAAAACCTTCATACCAATCACCAAGCATCAACTCTGTATCCTCTTTCTTTACACTATTTTTGTTTCAATCCAAACATGGTCGTCATTAGGAATGCGATGACTTTGGTCGAAAATCCATTTAGGAGACGAGGAACGAAAACCCTGCTCGAGGAATGCATGTAGATGAGAGGTATCCAAAGGGTGACTGACCCAAAGAGAGTTACTGACGTGGTTTTCAGTCAAGTTTTACTCGAAAGTGATTCCGACCGACTCTTCGTGTTCGTGGAGCTAATAATGAAACCAACCGATCGATCAAAGGGGAAGTCAGCTGGCTTTAAGCGAAGCCTCGACATAAGATGAAGAAATCACCGCACTTCGCTCTATGGAGTGTCTCGCCCACGTGAGACTAAGATGATGTGATTTTAATCTCGTGAATCTGGAGAGAATCTGATGATCCGCCCTCGTGAGTCGAGACGGAATTGTTTTACTTTTATACTGGAGTGATCGAGAATTTGGCATTCAATTCCACTTTCCAATTTCGACCTGATATCCTCCGCACTATTAACCGGCTCCTCCCAACTCGTCCAATAGTCGAGGCTTCATCCGGCCAAGTAATTTGCCGAGCCCCGTCCATAACCCCCACCATTGGTTTGTTCTTCTTTTTCGAAATAAAAGCACGGAGTCGAAACCTGGTTGCCATCTGGCATCCCAAAAGAAGTTTCCTCCAAGCCTATACTCCAACTTTAAAGGCTACAAAGAGCGCTTCATCCGAGTAAGATGGGTCTCTGCCCCTCATGTTATTTATGGCCTCGATGGGCATCATAAGTTCCCTTTGTACCGGACTTGTGACCCACTCCCTATCTCCGATTTTGATTACGATACCGAGTGATACCGAGATCCTTTCTTTAGAAATACCGACTCTTCAGCCGATTCGGTCAAGGACTTACTTGCCCTCGCCTCCCGAGGAAGTCCCGACTTCCTAGGTAAGAACTCGACTATCTTTATTTTCCTATGCTTTATTTGTATACTTAACTTCCTTTCTCATTTTATTTCCCACGCAAAATGACTGATATGTCCGTAGCGAATGAGGAAGCTAATGGTCAAGCTCAAGTCGCCCGAATGGGTAACGGCAGTCCCTCCGAGACCAAGTCCAACTTGGCCGGGCTGGAAGTGCCGTTCCGAAAAAGAAGAAGAACGCCACGACCCGTGACCCTACTGCAGAAACAAACATCATCACCTTCTCCTCTGAAGCGCCCAGCCGAGCCTGAACCAGCCCCCGAGTCCATCCCAAAAAAGCTGAAGACCGTTATGGGGAACGAGACCAACTCGGCAGACTGGGCTATCTCCAATTTGTCAAGGAAACCGTGATAGATCCGTCGAGCTTCTTCCGAGAATCGAGCCTGGGCTGCCGACTCGACGGCCTTAAGTTTTGTATGATCATCTCAACGCCACCACCGATGTGAACAAGTTGACCCATCCGGTTTGCAATGATCACCAAACACCGAGTTCATACCGATGAGGTGTGTTGTGCTCACCCAAGTCTGCTTGAACTGTGTGATCATGTGGAGAAGAAGAAGACTGAGCTAGAAGCGGAAGTCAAGAGGTTGGCTGACAACGAGCAATTCCTTCTCAACGCCAACAATGTATTCAAAAATAAACTCTCTGAAGCTGCCGACAACATCACAAGTCTTGAGGAGAAGAATTCGTAAGCAAACGGATAAAGACCTTGGAAGATGAGTCGCCTGATGTCCACCGAGTTCCGTGGATTCTAAAATCATGCTCCGAAACAAGTAATCAAGAAGTCCTGTATGGGTGTGTCGACGCTGGGACTTAGCTTTTGACCGCGCCAAAGCTCAAGTCAATTGCTTATACCCCGACATAGATATCTCGGAGGTTGATTACTTCAAGACCATTGTAGATGGGAAGCTGGTGGAGGTTGATGAAGATGACAGCGAGACCACTATTAGCGAAGAAAACGCTAAGGTGGATGCCAACTCTACCCAACCAAAACCTTGATTTCTTCTTTTGTTTCCATAGTTAGTCATCCCTTTTGGCGGATGCATTTTGTATTTTGAATGTTCGCCCTGCCGGGCTATGCAATTTGTACTTTGAATATTCGCCCTACTGGGCTTCTTTAATTGCTTTCTGAGTTTTCGCTATTAATTTCCCAATTTTTGCCTAGTTATGAACTTTTATGTAGTATTTACGAGCCCCCCAAGCCATAGGATGCAACAGGCAATCCTAGTGGTTTAGAGATAAACACATAACAATTGTTCGTAACTCCCATAAACATCTCTAGGTAATCCCAGATTGCCGAGACCGGAGAGAGTGTTAAGGGAACGTTTGATGAAACTTCGGTTTAAGATGTTTCATTTTATACGTTTTGAAAGTTGCTCCGAGGAGGAACAGGACCTTTCTGTGACTGAAAGACGATCCTAGACCGAGCTTAGCAGTACGCCGCCAAGGGTTCGTAGAGCCTCCCGCCGAGGTCGACTGTAGGGTTCAGAGCTCTTACGAGGTTGACCGTAGGGTTCAGAGCCTCACGAGGTTGACCGAGGGTTCAGAGCCCTTCCGAGGTTGACCAGAGTATTCCCAATGGAAACAGAGCCTTTCCGTGACTGAGATTCGATCCTAGACCGAGCTCAAGAAGACGTCGCCATTTGCCGCCATAGATCGATGCGCTTTAATACAATTTCATTATAAAGATGCCTCATTAAAAACCCCGCCCTCGCTTAGGAAAAGAGTGCACCAATTATTTTTACATAAACATATTTAACTAAAATAAAATTTAAGATTTGCAACATTCCAAGTCCTTGTAACTGATCCGCCTAATGTCTCCAATTTGTAGGTCTGCTCTTCAATTCTTCCGAGACCGAACGGTCCCTCCCACTGGGATCTAACTTACCCTTCTTGGTGGATCGGTCACCTTCGAGTACCAAATCTCCGACCTTGAACCCTCCCCGCTTCACCCGAAGTTGAAACGTCGGTCATTCTCTGCTTTGTCGTTGTTTCCCATGAGCCGCATCCCTCATCTCATCCAACAAGTCCGCTTTCATTCAAGGCCCGTTATTGGCCTCTTCTTCAAAGTTTTCGACGCCAAGAGGGTAAAACTACTCCACCGAATCATGGCATCGCCCAAAACCATCCTGAAAGGAGTCTCTGGAGTTGTGGAATGGATTGTGGTATGGTATGCCCATAAAACTTCGTGTAAGCACTATGCCCACAACCCCTTGGCCGAATCCAACTTCTTCTTTATTGCATTCAATATGACCTTGTTGGCCGATTCGGCCTGGCCATTCGCCTGTGGATGCTCTACGGATATAAACCTGCTTTTGAATTCGAGATCCTTACGTAATTCCACTACCGAGGTACTTGCAAATTGGGCCTGCTATCCGAGACAATGACCCGAGGTAGTCCAAACCGGCAAATGATACTTCTCCAATAAAAACGTCGAATCCGATCCGCCGAGATCCGAGATACAGCTTCTACTTCCACCCACTTAGTAAAGTAATCCATCGCGATTTATCAAGAACTTTAATCGTCTCCGAGCCACCGAACGGCCCCAGATGTCAGCCCCCACCGATAAAAGGCCACGGTACTTAACGGTGTGCAAGAACCGGATGGAGTGTGAATGGCTCGAGCGAACATTTGGCATTTTATAATCGAGCCATGTATTCTTGACAATCTTTTGTTAAAGTAGGCCAATACCCCGCCCTTAAGATCCGATCGCCAAAGCCCTTCCTCCTCCATGATTCCCACAAGCTCCTCATGAACCTCTTTCATCACCGTGACATATCCTCCTCGACACACAACGTAGTATGGGAGCTGCACGCCCTAGCCAGTATAGTTTCCGCACTCTACTACAAACCGGATGAAATCTTCTTGATCGCTTGGCTTTCTCCATCTTCGTGTAACATGTCCGTTGTAGATAACGATCGATCGACTCATCCACCCATCGCCCTCACGAATCGCCGTGATTCTTCCTTTTCAACGCTGGCACGGAAGCACCTCACGATGACCGATTTGTTTATCCCGTAATCCTTAGAACCGCCAACCGAGATAGAATATCGCTCGGTATTTTCTTCCCGCCACATGACATATTTCAAACACTTCGAACTGCCGACTCAATGTAACGGTTGCAAATATTTCTCCGTATAGTGGTCTTTACCGAAATGACCCGTCCACTTGTCCGCCACCAATTGTGAATCGGTACGAACCAAAGAAAAGGCCACTCCGACCTCCAAAGCTAGCCTTAGACCGCTAACAAAGCTTCAGATTCGCCTCGGTTATTACTTGCGTAAAATCCAAAACGCAAGGAGTATTCAAGCACCATCTCCCGGACCTTCCAACCGCGCCACCGCCTGAGATTAGAGGAGCCGCCGACGTACGTAATCCACCTTGAGTAGAGTCCTTCACCCATGGGAAACAAGTTCTACCATGAAGTCACTAGAGATTGGGATTTGATATCGGCACGAGGGTCAAACCGATCTCATATTCGATAGTTCCACCGCCCAGACACCATCCTTCCACCAAGTCCGGCTTGAACACCGCTTCAAAGGAAAATTAGTCTTCACCCGACGGATGCCCAAGGAAATAATGTTCGAAGCTGCGGCCGTCACAAGCACCAGTGCCAACTTCTCTATCTTTTGGTATCTGATCTTTTCCCCTTTTAACACCTTGCTTACAAAGTAAACCGGACGTTCTCCTTCATCCGTGTCTTGGACCAGCACAGAGCTGATTGCCCCCTCAGTTACTGCCAGGTAAAGTGTCAACTGAGAGTGTCATACCCCAAAATTTGCCCTCCATCTACTCAAGAGATTTCATACATCTATGCTCAAGGATTCCTCAAGAGTTGATCAGACAAACTCTCTCCTAGACAATCAACCCAAACTAGGGTTTGGTATCTCTCAAGTCAAGATGAACTTCCAACATCTCCAATGGCCTTCATGCCTCCTCATATGTTTCAAAGATTCTCCATGTCAAGTTTCAAGCTTCACAAGTCAAGTTTCGCATAATTGCTCGATGGTCGAAAATCACCAGATTGACAAAAGTCAACGTGGTCAACATACAACAAACTTCATAATTTTTGGTCAACATCCTCATTTTGAAGTTACATTCATCATTTGATCAAGGGTTGATCATGATTCATCAAGAAAACTCAAGATTTGCTCAAAAGTCAAACTTTCTAAATTAGGGTTTCTAGGTGAAAAGTCAACTGAACTTTGACTGATCATAACTTTCTCATAATTTCTCAGAAATTTTTCCACCACCTCTTGTTTTGAATGAAATTCAATTCTCTACAACTTCATGTCTCACAAGAATGTCCAAAAAATGCTTCATTTGAGAGGTATAGCTCAAAACATTACAGGTCATTTTCAAAGTCAACAAAAAGTCAACTTTTTGCTTTGAAGATATATTGAGCATGGTAACTCCAATTGAGATGAGACCAAAAGGGTTGGTTAGAGGACTCTTAGAGCTTTCCAAAAAGTCCAAGAACACTCAAAAATGTGAAAAATTGAGCAAGATGCATCATTCACAATTTGGGCAATTTTGAAAGAATGCACAAAGAGAAATACTCCTAAAAATCAAATCTTTTGCAAATGGGCTTGCTTTTTCTTCATCCAAACTTATTCCTCATACAATTAGGAATATCCAAGCCCAATGCCACGAATTTTTGATTTATTTTTCTATTTAATTTGTAATTTATTCATTTAAATGCAAATTAAATTTAAAAATAAATTATAAAATCAAAATTAATTGAAAGATTGATTTTATTCTTTCCTTAAGACCCAAGCAATTCATTAAAAGCCAGCAATTTCGAAATTGGATCAAAAAAGGCAAGATTGGATTGAAATTGATTGTTTTGAAAATTTGATTTTCATGAAAATCAAATTTGATTATCATTGAATGGTAATTGATTCTTGCCAATAATGATCCCAAATCCATCCAATACTTATACCGATGCATATCAATCACAAGGACAAAAAATTGCTCCAAACCCTAACTTAAAAGCCAAAAATCGTTTCAAGCTACTAGCAAACCGTGTTCCAAATTGTTTCAATTGATTTTGAGGATCCAAACACGCCTTGATACCCTGTGAGTGATTCCACCTTTACATTGCTAAAACATCCGTAATCGTGAAATCACTAATTGGTTTGTTCCTATTTTTCCAAAATCGTGTTTCATTATTCATGCATTATTGACAAGTTTTGATGTTTGTTTTGTGTTTAGAACAAAGTTTGCAAACGCTTCCGGTGGTTTGATTGCATTTCCATAGCCGGAGCTCGATATGCCATAGCTAGGGTTTGTAACCATGATTTAGGGTTTTGTTTAAAAGGAAAATTGGACAAAGACCTATACCATTGAATTCTAAACTGAGGAATCGAACCATGGTCTCAAATGTTATTTATATTATGTGTGCGTGGTTTTTGAATTTGTTGGGACTTAGCGCCGAGCCATGGCCGATCGGATTTTCAAATTTTTAAAACGAAGAAGATGAAGTCTCGCGTGATGAGGCAAGTCGTGAGCCGACGCAAGATCCGCTCGTCTGCTTTAAAACACAAACGCACACATGGGCAATGTTAAGACTTTACTGCTCCTGATGCTCTCCCATGACCTGGGTTCGATCCCTATGGGCACCGATTTTGCATTTCTTTTTCCAAAACTTGCATATTTTTCATATTTTTCCTATTTTAATATTTTGCATCTATTTTAATTAATTTCATATTTGTATTTATGCATTAAAAAATTGTCAAAAATAATTTTTCTTTTGCATTTATTTTCTAAAAATCTTTATTTAATTTAATAAATTAAAAATATAATTTTTGCATGCATATTTATTTTTATTTGTAATTTTGCATTTAAATCATTGTTAATTAGTTTTTAATTATTAAATTGCATCTAAAAATCCAAAAAAATTATCTTAGTATATTTACATTATTTCCAGCATGTCATATTTTTTCCAATTTAAAATTTGCATTTTTCTAACATTTTCTCTTATTTTCGATTTCATCATATTTTCCGATTTCTCATTCGCTTGCTGTGTTCTTCCAATCTGGACGCTTTACTATTTTCATTTTATTTTCCAATAATGTAATCAGGGATGTAATAGTTTAATTTAGGATTTTATTTTCCGATTTTAAATTATGTATCGCGCCTAAAGCCTTGTAATAGCGTGAGACATTTACCTTCCGCACTTTACATTCCGCATTTTACTTTCCGCACCCTATAAATTGCTAGTAATTAGGCGTATGGCAAGACTAAAATTGAACATAGCCCACTAATTTTCAAGATAACATATTATGAAATCAACACACTTCTTTCACACACGCTCTTTAGGGTAATTCTCTCGCCTTGCTAATTACAAATGGTCATGTCCTCGAACGTAGAGGTATTCTAGCACCGCGCTTTCCAAACAAATCATCATAGTCCCTTCGATACAAAGATCATAGACCCACGATGTCGCCTACGAATACATGATCTTGACCCGATGTTGCCTACGAAAATGATGATAGTCCCTTCGAATGTGCTAGATACTTCCTACAAGTTGCCTTCTATGACCATCCGATGTCCCTTCGAATGTCCCGCTTACATCCAACAAATGGAGCTACCTACTAACTAATGGTACGGGCGCTATTCTAAAGGAATGTAGAAGTACAACAAAATGACCAATTTCGAGGGTAAATAAGTCTTTAGTTGCTTGCTCTAAAAATCAAATGCTTTTCACACCACACACTTTTTTCAAAGTTCAAATTTTTTCAAAACAAAACATTTCCGAACACTTTGTATACACTCCTACACGAGTCATTACAAAGTCAAAGCGAAATGCTTTTTTCAAAACATCTTTGTCAAACACACGTAAAGCAATTTTAAAAAGTGATCTAGAGTAACTAAGAGCTGTAGATAACTACGATGGAAAGGGTGCTAATACCTTCCCTTTTCATAACCATTCTCCGAACTCGTAATCTAACGAAGGTCTTTTTCTCACATTTTACCTTCCTTAATTGATAAAATAAAAGTCGGTGGCGACTCTTGCTATCCGCACATTTGGATACAAAATCCTACAAAGTCGGGCTTCATCAGACAGAGCCCTTTGGTCCGACCAGACGGAGGTGCCGACAAGAATTGCTTTATCCCATTGAATGCTTCTTCACATGCTTCCGCCCACCAACAGAGCTCTTCTTAATTGCCGAGAAGAAATGAATAGACTTGTCACCGCACAAGATAAAACTAGACAACGCGCCAAACGCCGCTTAGTCAGTTTCAGATCGAGGTCGGGTCGATGTCAATGATCACCGCACTTATCCGGATTGGCCTCGATACCACGATTCAGGAGCATGAAACCTGTGAACTTGCCGGCTTGTAATCCGAATGTACACTTGTCCGGTTTAGGCGATATTGAATTTCCGCACCGCCAAGGTCTCTAATGTCTATCACATGATCCGCTCGACGCGTTTTGATCACCATGTCGCCTACGACACCTCAATATTCGACCGATCCGAGGGCAAACACCATATCCACGCCTCGTAGGTCGCTACCGGCTCTTCAAGCCAAACGGCATGACCGTAATAGAAATTCTTCCGCCCGCCATGAAGGCGGTTTGACGATCACCGTTCATCCGGATTTGGTTGTATCCCTAGCACGCATCCAAGAAACTCGTGGAGGCGAACCGAGGAACTCGATCACCGATCAATGGGGGAGGGATATGATCCTTGGGCATGCTTTGTTCAGTTGTGAAGTCTACACACATCCTCCACTTGCCATTCTTCTTCTTCACCATAACAACATTTGATAGCCAAGTTGGGTATTGCACCTCTTTAATGAAACCGGCTTTTAACAACTTTCCCACTTCCTCTGAGACAGCTTGTCCCCTTTCTTCCCCATCTTCCGCTTCCGTGACACCGGTCGACCGGATCAATTGACAAGGATGGCACATGATCTCCGGGTCTATGCCCAAGATATTCGATGGCTTCCTGCAAAAGGTCTAGATTTTGCCTTAAGACTGGACTATCTCGCCTCTTCCTCCTTCGCCAATCGAGTTCCGAGATGGGTGACTTCGAGGGTAACGGCCGATCCGGATGTCTTGACCTCCCCGAGGGGTAAGTCCATCCTCGCCCAACCCTTCTCTGATTGATATCGACCATACCGACTTCGTGTTTTGATAGGCTTCATGGCCCCGACTTTTTCTTGGCCTTCAAACCGTCTCTTATAACATTTCCGGCCAGCCCGATCTCCACGGATAACCCCGACACGCCTGCTACTGGGGTACTTCATGGTCAAGAATGTATGATAATACCAAGTGCATTAAATGAAGGTCGCCCGACGATAATGTTGTAGGTGACGACGCATTAACCACCAAATACCTAACCCGAATAGCTTTTGAACTTTCTCCTTCTCAAGGTAGTTAACACGGAGATACCCTAACTCGCACTGTCACGGAGAATCCGACAAGAGTCCCACTGAAAGGTAACAACTCATTTGGCTCGAAACCCATTCCTTGAAAGCCTCCCAAGAGAGGACGCCCATGAACTTCCTTGATCGATCAACACGCTTAACGCCTCAATCCCTGGACGGTACCTCAATCACCATAGGATCATTCTCATGTGGCGTAACCTCTTGGCATCTTCCCCGAGAAGGTTATCACCCCGGATCAAACCTCGAGGTTCCGACACGGGCACCGCCCGAGCCACGAGCATACCTTTTCTAGTCGAACTAGTGGAGTCGCCTCCCGCAAAGCCCCGAGATAAGGTTGAGAGTGTCGGCTGATCTTGCCTCCTTCACTTCTTCCACGCCTTTACCTTTTTCTTGATCGGAATCAAGTAGAGTCCCGCTGGGATGAATCTTGCTTGCTGGTCCGCCTGTGATCTTCCTTTACGCACGCTGAAAGCTTTCCTCTTGAATTAACTTTTCAATCTCTCCGCAACTCGTATGCAGGATTCCGTGGTGTGTCCCTTCGCATTTATGAAACTCACACCATGCTCCCTGATCACTTCCTAGAACCTGAGCACACCCACTTACTGTAAGGTGGAGGCAGCTCAAATGATTGATGTCCCGAGGATGTCTTCCTCCCGTGTCGAGGGGTGAACGCCCCTTGAACCGAAAGACCGCTGGGCGCGACGGCACCGGCCCCGTCCCTGCTCAGACACGGTGGTGGCAAGATCCCGAGGTCGGGTTCGCTCGTCACGCCCGACCTGCCTTTAGAATCTCGAGCACGCTTCTCCATGTTACTTTTCTCCCTTTACGTAGCACTCGCCCGAGTAATGATCTCATCCATGCTCTTGGCGGCTTTTGGGCTAAGGATTCATCGAATCGACCGGCTTAAGGCCATGCCGAACGCTGCTACAAATATCTCGATTAGATGAGACCTGATAGTCTCCTCGCTAGCCATGAAACCTTGAGTGACTCCTAAGAGCGTTGTTTTACGCTGAAGAGGGAGGTATCACACCTGTGTCGACAGTCGAAAACCTCAATGATCTTTCTTGAAATCTTGATAGCTCACTACGACAGCCGGAAGTCCCATATACTGTTAGCAAGGCCGACTCCCAAAGGTACCGCCATTAGCTTGCACTTAAGGGAGTCGTTGCTCCAATGAGCGCCATTGTATTGTTAACCGCAATGATGTGCCTGGGTCCGCTCTTGCCATCATATGATGCCAATACGGGTTGAAATTATCCGACGGCCCTCCTGTATTGCTCGAGATAAAGGCTGCAGCCCAAAGGCTCTACCTCCCGATTTTCCATCGCCCAAGCTTTTCAGAAGGGCTGAACGTTGTCCTCGTGTTTCCGTTATGTCGCAGTCATCGATCATGGCCAACAATCGGTGAGATCCGGATCCGTGGATGGTGAAGCTCGAGACATTGTCGTCAGGTGTGTTAGTGTGTTTGTGGCCTAGATTGATTTCACCGAGGCCCCAAGGTGGGCGCCAATGTTCTTGCGTGAAAACCTTATTAAAGATATTTTAGGATTTGACGCCAAGTGTCGTAACTCAAGTTCCAAGCTTCGATTGTCTTGCTTTATCCTACCGGGTGAGCCCTATTTATACCCTTCCATGAAGCTATTTCTTCCTTCCAGAATCGCCTCAAAGACATTAACCATGGCTTTAAGGCAAGGAGCTAGTTACACTTGTAATCATTCACCGTAACGTGTCATAAAGACTCTAGGAACTCTTTATCTTCATAACGCCCCGCTCAATCCTCATACTAGAATAGCACGGACTACCTCTAACCGGGCCGACTTCATCTCCTTCCCCGAGACCCACGCCTGACAAAGATCTCTCCCTAAGGCCGAGACCTATCCCGATCTTTCATGCCTTCCTCTCGACATTCATCTCGGCTAAGGATTTTATGCATGATCAAAATGATGAAAGAGTCAGACAATTTCAAGATAACACATCATAATTTTCTCCGTATCGTCCAAAATGAACGGTGTTGTGGAGGCGGCAAACAAGAATATCAAGAGGATTGTACAGAAGATGGTTGTCACTTACAAGGATTGGCACGAGATGCTTCCATATGCCTTGCACGGCCATCGCACTTCAATACGCACTTCAACATGGGCAACTCCTCTCTTTGGTATACGGTATGGAAGGCCCCACCTGGAAGTTGAAATTCCTTCCTTAAGGATTTTAACAGATGTGCAACTCGATGAAGTCGAATGGGTTCGTAATGCACTTGATCAATTGAATCTCATCGACGAGAAGAGATTGACACTATTTGTCATGGATGCTATACCGTAAGCATATGAAAAGGGCTTCGACAAGAGAGTGTGTCCCTGAGTTTCCAAGTCGGTGACCTTGGTCAAGAGAATTTTGCCCCTAACAATACGGACGCTCGGGGAAAGTGGGCTCCAAACTATGAAGGACCATATGTCGTGAAGAAAGTTTTCTCTGGAGGAGCTATGTTGCTCGCAACGATGGACGAAGAGGATTTCCCTCACCCGATCAATGCAGATGTAGTCAAAAAATACTTCGCATAAGAGAGACCCGTTAGGTTGACTGGCCTAAGCAAAACAAGGGCATCCCGACGAATCAAAAGGTTCGGGAAAAAGTTAGGGATAAATATAAAAGATTGTACACCCGGCAAGTCGAAAACCTGAAAGGGCGGCTTGGGCAAAAAAGGGTATCCCGGTGGATCGAAAACCCGAAAGGGCGGTCCAGGCAAAAATTAGGGATTCAAAGCAAACGACTACGATCTGCACGGCACCCATTTTGGTCAACTTTTTACAATAACTTGATAATCCGGAAAGATAGAGAATCAGTCTAATCAGATCATTTTGGATAGCTCGATATTGAGGAATGTTGAAGTTGTGAAAGGCACGGCGGATTCGGGGTTCGATAAAAATCCATGATTTTGTTGTCACCGTTGTTTTCTTTTAACTTTGATGTATACGCAATTGCCTCTTTTCAGGAATTGCTTCTTGATGTAAATGCTCATTTACGGGCTAATCAATCAATAAAATTACTTTTATCCAAACTGTGTTCCTTTTTACTCTGTCTTGTTTTCATGTTTTCAACTGTTTTGTTTGCAAAAATAACGTCCGATATTGTTAATAAACTCGATATAAAACATCGAGCCCTACAAAGACGTGACATAATTTCAAGTTACTCTAATTTCGCACATCGATTAATAAATGAAACCTTTGATCTCAGAAAGCGTAAATATTGTTATGTTTCCTGCTTTACGATTTTGTTATCCAAAGATTTTAGAACGAGGCATGATACCGAGCTTTGTCACCAACAAAGTTTCTTTCTCTCCAACAAGAGTTATCTATGGCATATGTGTGCCCTCGGATGTTATCACTCCTTCCCCGACGCGGAAGATCGCAAAGAGCGGCTTACACCAGCAAGATCATTTTCAAAGACTCACCTGTGCCAGAGGATATGCATGTTACTTCCCGCTGAGCTGAGTTTCGAGTTGTTTTAGCCCAAGATCTATTTTCTCCTCAAGTAAATGTTAATATTTCAGAGGAAATCCAGTGGTCGACCTCTTATGCAAGAACTCGTAATCTAGAGTTATTGAAATCAGGAACTCTACGCAACATGATTTTCATCCCAAACGAATGTCAATCTCTAAGAGTTACTTCCTCAGTGATGTAGATCATTGAAAGTTGATACTTCTATTCTGCAATCCCCCCTGTCAAGGTCCAGACTGTCATCTCTTGGATAAAGACCTGATGATTTATACTCAATTCGTGGATGGTCGTTGTTTCGGCAAATGCCTTTAATCCTAGACGAAATATTAAAACATGCATCATTGCATTACATTGCATCCTCAAAAAAGGCGTAGCATTTCCATTGATATGGAGCATTACGCTAAAAAATAATAATCTCAAACATGCATCTAAGCTTAAGCCGAAAGTGTTTCTCGAGAACCTTTATGGGTTCAAGATCATTCAATTAAAAAGTCCCCAAGTGGTATTCCTTGCCAAGTTTCCCTCAAGACATGTCTCCTTGTTGTTGTATCTCATCTTTGACCCCGTGGTCAATCTCTTACACCGCTCAATTCAATTCATTTACCAAGCCGCCTTGTTTTTATTTTGGTATTCTTACCCATGTTTGCCTCTCGCTGCTAGAGTGCGAGTAAGAGTTGGTGTCTAACCTTTCTTGCTTCTCAATTGTTCGAGTATCCATACTGTGTGTAGTAATTCATATAATTGCCACTCTTGAAGAAGTACACCCGCCTTGGCCCCGAGGGATATTGTATTTTACATATTCGAAACTTTGAAGTCCAACATAGCCTAGCAATCCTCGCTAGAGTCTCTTTGGTTGGTTTTTCCTGAAATTGCCTTCGATCGACGATTTTACCATTCCATAGATCTTCTCCCAATGAGTCTCGCCCCTCCTTCTTGTGCGTGTCTAATATCTTTACCGACATATACTCCCTACTCTCATTTTGATCACAAGCAACTTATTTAAGTATGCTCGCTCCAAAGATCTATGAGTCCTTACTATTTCTCGATTCACGAAGCAACTTATTTAAGTATGCTGCTCCAAAGGTCTCCGTCTGTTTCATTTCTCGACATGAAGCAACTTGTTTAAGTATGCTCGCTCCAAAGATCCGTCTGTTCTCATTTTTATCTCACAAGCAACTTATTTAAGTATGCTCGCTCCAAAGATCTATGAGTCCTTACCTTCCGATCCGCGAAGAAACTTATTTAAGTATGCTGCTCCAAAGGTCTGTCTGGTTTCATTTTTGATCTCGCTAAGCAACTTATTTAAGTATGCTCGCTCCAAAGATCCGTCTGCTCATGTTTGATTCAAGCAACTTATTTAAGTATGCTGCTCCAAAGATCTATGAGTCCTTACCATTTCTCGATAAGCAACTTATTAAAGTATGCTCGCTCCAAAGGTTTGTCCGGTTTCATTTCGATCCGCAAGCAACTTATTTAAGTATGCTCGCTCCAAAGATCCGTCTGCTCTCATGTTTGATTCAAGCAACTTATTTAAGTATGCTCGCTCCAAAGATCTATGAGTTCTTACCTTTTCGATCTCAAGCAACTTATTCAAGTATGCTCATTCCAAAGGTCCGTCTGTTTCGATTTATGGCCGCTTATTTAAGCGCATTCGCTTCTCGATGTACCAAATCTTTTACAAAAAAAACAACAAAAAATATATAAAAAATCAATAATCGAAAAGCATAAATATTTCTACTTGTTCTACTTGAGCTAAATTTTAGGTTCTTTAGTATTTAATCTTCTTCACCTTGAAAGTTCCAAAGGCTATCGCCAATTTCACTTTCGTGTTTAAGACGATTAAATAGGGCAAATTGCATCCCAAAATTTTCCTCCTATATCAATTTTACCGGCTTAGGCTTTGCATTCATTTGCATACGCTTCCATTGGGCCACTCGCTTTAGACATTCATTCGCTCATCACATCTCGATCATTACTACATCCGAGGCATCGGATTTCAAACTCGTATCATTTGGTGTTTGAAAGTACCTCTGCACATACGCATTGATGCCTTTAATTCTAGGGTTTTTAGGTTTGGACTGCTTGAGGTAATTATGTTATAAGATTTGGAAGATGTTTGTTGTTTTCAATCAACTCGGGAAAATTGAGAATGACAAGGTGGTTTTTGCTCATCAAAAGGTTTAGAAGGTGAAGTCGAAGAATTATGCTCACAACGGGTTACAATTTTCTTTAAAAAAAAAAGGAAAAATTTCTTGAAGGTTTGAGTTTTAATTTAAGATGGCGCCTATCATTCAATTGGGGTTATTTTAATGGCAAGATGGTTCGAATTTCAAGGGTTTGGATTGCAAGATTATCAGCTTTTATAATACTTTTTTAATTCACTTTTTGAGTTCGAAAGAGGATGGAGGAAATTGAAAATGTTTGCGAGATACTATTTTTCACAAATCTTTAAGTTTTCATTCTCACCCGTAAGTCTTAGATGGCGTGTCTAATTCATCAACTTACGCGGGTTTACTTCATGAGTGTGCAAGGAGGGTTCATTTTCTGTGACATTTTTCCCAAATATGTTTCCTCTCATGTTTTTATGTTCTATGGCCTAATTGTATCTATAACATGAGTTCTCCATTAAGGGTTCTCAAGGATTTCTTTTTAGACCAACCATAGGAAACAAGTTTCAATTCAAAAGCCAAGTTTCAAACAAATTCATTCAATATTCAAATCCATTCTTTTCCATCCTTGTCATTCAAGTTTCAAAGTCTTACTCAAATTCAAAAATGATATTAAAGGAATACCCGTTTATAAAGTGGAATCAAACTTCCGAATTCAACATTCGTTTAACTTTGGTTTGTACAAATGCTACATGAATCATCAAAGTTTACAATGTCAATTTGGATATATGTGTTGGTTACAAGATTCAAACTTTTGATACAAATTTTTCAAGAATACAAATATAAGCTATGGCTTTGAGTTCAAGAATACAAGCAAATTTCTTTTTCTATGTCCAAATCCTATTGTCTACTAATGGAAGTTTTTGTTGCTTTCCTTTCTGCCTTCTTGCTCTATCTTCAAACCTTGCCTTCTTGTCCAAAGCTTTCCTTCACCATTCCTCCAAGCTTGTACCATTGCTCATATTCATGAAACAAAAGAAAAAAACGGTTAGCAAGTTAATGGGCAGCTCAAACAAGAATTCAAAGCAATACTTTTATCTCATCATTAGGGATTAATGATTGGGATCAGATTATGTTAAGGGTGTGTGTTTCTCATTCATGTTCAAAAAGACCCTACCCTTTTGCAAATCACAACACATAGTTGGTTCACAAAAGGGGGGTGTGGTTCAGACACCATCATTACCACTGCTGCAGCAAGTACATTGTTCAGAAATCAGAAAAAATATAACAGCCCAATACATCATAGTCCAGTAAGTGACAATACTGCTAAGTCCAGTACAGAACAGCAAGGCTGGCATAACAGATTTTTGTGACCAACATCTCAAAAAAACATAACACCTAAAGCCCAGTTTTTTCGTTCTTTTCTCAAGGCCTTGTTCCCAACACATTACATCAGAGGAAACCCTAATGTAGGAAATCATAAAAAGGAAAAGGCACAGTAATCAAGGGGAGGCAGTAACTGTTCACCTAAAACCCTAATCCCAAACACCATTCGAAAAAGCCAGAAACCCAGAATACCAAACACAGTAAACCAAAAACCCAAAGCATAGCATCCAAACAGCATACGAAATCCCAGAAACAATACAAGTTCATCATTTCCCAACAATAACCCCTTCAGAAAATTTCGAAATAGCCACAAAAAGAGCCAAGTTTCGAAAGGTATTACCCGTTTGAATGAGGAAGGGGGAGGTTGCGAACTCTGTGTCGCCATCCTTCTCCTTCACTCCATATCTTTCACTCGTTTTCGCATCTGCATCATCGTTATCATCACGTTTAGAAAACTAGGGTTTCGTTTTCCCCCTTTCCATTTCGAGCAATCTGTAAATATAAATCAAAACAATCACTTAAGAAATCAACGATAACAAAGGCAACAGAGAGAGAGAGAGAGTGATTTCTCTGCGAAATCGTGAAAGAGAGACAGTTCCGGTGACCATCGCGAGCGAGACAGATGAGAGAACACGGCGAGGGATCGCGAGAGAGTTGGTTCCTGTGAGGAATCACGATTACAATGAGAGAATCGGAGTGCCGAGAGAGCGGCGTCGGGAATGAGCGGCAGCGATGAGAGTTTGCATGAGATCGTGAGAGAGAGAGCGAGCTTTCTGAGATCGTGAGAGAGGGATTGAGAGGATGAACCGATCGTGAGGGATTGTGGGGGTGAGAGAGTTTTAAAAACTGATTTTTGTTTATTTTATAAAATGAGCTTAAGATAGTATTAGTATTTACTTAGGATTAGATTTTCTGATTTTATAGAACTGATTTTTGTTTTTTTATTTAGTATTAGCATTTAATTAGTATTAGGATTAGATTTTTTTTATTATTTTAGTTATAATAAAATGATTTAGATTAGTATTAGTTGAAATATAATTAGATTGGTGTTGTTCTGTGCGGTGACACTTGTCACCGCCTCAGGTGGTCTGCTCGAACTGATGTGTATACCTATGGTAACCATCTTGCACTCTCATTCACAAGCCATCTGATCCGTCAAGGTCTAGATCCAATGCTCCGTAATGGTGGACCACACTTTGTTTCCATGGAGCTTCTATACAAAATCCAAAGATTGTTTTTGGGCTTGGGCTCGGCCATTGCTCACACCCCTGCATTTAAAGCTCCAATCGTGCCCATTTCTAACTCTCTTTATTTTATTATTATGCAAGTATTTTTTATATTGATGTATTAAATAATAATTAGTCTAAGATATTTTTTATTTTAAATTATCAATTAAATTATTAGTTGATTTTTATCAAGCGTAAAAATCTATCCTAATAATTATTTAAATTCTGTTGTATTGTGTGTTAATTTACTTTTTTTATTATCCATTTTATTATGTTATTCGCTTGTATGTTTATTACGCCGATTGTACACTCCACTCACTAATTAACATAAAAAGAAACAACGCCCGATCTCTCATTTTTGGTTACCCACACCAAATTTCTAAGGGTCTCATGGTTGGGATGGCATGGCTATCCTCACGAGGTTAATCAAAGCCCCTTGTTTGATTAATCATAACCCGAAAACAATTGATCCACATACCAATATCCATGCACTGTGGTCTCATGGTCGATAGGAGAACCTATCCTCACGAGATTAATCAAGTCCACATACTTGGTTAATCATAACCCAAACTTCACTTTCTACGCCCAATGCCGAGATTTTCAAAACACTTTCAAATCAAAACAATTAATTGAACTTGTTTTTTTCTTTAAATCAATTTTTCTACAAAAAAAAGAACATTTGATAAGATTTGTTTTAATAGTTAGATGTTAGCCTAACGAAAACGAATCGAAGTTTCTAGTTGATTAGATGATAGCCTAATAAATTAAGAAACTTCAATCCATGTTCTAAAACAAAAAAAAAATATAGTGTTATGGCATTTAATTAAATTGTTGGATGATATCCCAACGATTTAATTAAATTTAAAGTATTTTGTAGATGATAGCCTAATGACTTAAATACTTTTATTCCATACACTTAATAAAAGTGAACTTTGTTTCACCTCACCTTTTCATAATAAATATTTTGGATGAGAGATGATTGGCCGAATCCCCTCACCAATCTCGAGTATTCGAATCGTTAGATGATAGCCTAACATTTTGGTACTTGTCATCTACAATTAAAATCAATTCAACCCATTCAAATTCCTTTTCCGCTCATACGCGGTCATCAAAAAACATTTTCTTCTAAAATCAATACAAACAATCCAAGACATTTTCAACAAGAACTACGGAGTTTTGACTTTCCCATTGCACAAGGGAATACGTAGGCACGCGGTTTCGAAACCGTGTCAAACTCAAAATAATAATAAACAATCGCCTTTTCTTATTCATGACTTAGAAATTAGCGATTACACACACAAACACATTTCGAACTAAATGGGTCCCATCGAGTACGATGGACGTAAGAGGTGCTAATACCTTCTCGCGAACCGACTCGATTCCATTTTTTGGTCTTGTAGACCGCCTTATCCGACGTCGTGGGTTTTATCTATATTTTCCCGTTCTTTTTAGAACAAATAAAATTAGGTGGTGATTTCATTGTTTTGAAAATTTATTTAAATGATTTTTGAAAAAAGAGTTGCTTCATTAGGTCAAAAATTGGGGTATGACAAAGTCCTTTTGTGAAAATAGACACCAACGAGTATTTGAATGAGAGAGTGACATCAGCCTTTGAGACCACTTCAATCTTTGCTCGTTGTTCATTACTGATTGAGGAAGGTGCGAAATAAACCACCTGGAAAGTAACAATATGCAACACACGAGAGTTCCTTGTCTTTTGGTAGTACGAGTGTGGAGAGAATACAGAATATCCCCAAGTAAGGTAGGCACAGGATTACGAGTGAGGAATATCTTGATGGTGTTTACGCTCACAAACCTGGTCGGGATTAGGAAATAGCACCAAGCCATAGATTAGAAAGGCCAAAATCTCTTAGAATGCATGGAAACTCATAGCCTTTAGGAATTCTCGAGCTTTCTTTATCAGAAACTTAGCAAGCAAACCCTTAACTCCGCTTCTTGTTTCCCAATTAGCTTCAATGTCTGATCGCTTTAGATGTAACGCTGATGCGATGTCTTCATATTTCAGAGCTTTTTCTGAAATAGTGAATGGTATCTGATCAAGGATAGGTATCCCAAGTAGCTTAGAGAACTCTTCCAATTTAGGCACCAACTGATAATATGGGAATTTAAAGCAGTGATGTTTCAGGTCGAAGAACTGGAATACGACGTGCATCATATCTTCTTCAAAACCGGATATAACCAAGTCAAGTAGATAACCATGCCTTTTAATAAACTGAGCATGTTTGGAACTTCTGAAACTAATTCTTTTAGTTGAGAAGGTATACCCATGAAGTTGATTCGGATAGTCTTCCTGGAAGCCATAACTCCTATAAAACAGAGCAAAGATAAATCCCTAGGTCCTTGAAATAGTTAGAAATGATATGATGTTATGATGTCATGATGTCATGTTTAAAATAAGTAGCAAGCACAAGAAATTCACACAATAGCCCTAGGTTTAAGGCTTGTATGAGGTATAGGTGTCTACCCTACCGTAGTTTAAGTGGGTTCAACTTGTCCTATAATAGTAATCGGGTTCTAGGAATCTCATATTATTGATCTTTCTTGTAGGATTTATTTCAATACGACTACCAAGTGGTCGATCAAACATCTCGAAGTCGAATCTTAATGAGCGAGCATCGAGTATCAACCAACCTCGCCTCAGACAAGTTGGCCATCTCACTACCTTCTAATGGCCAAGATGGGTCAATTAGGTTCTAAAAGTTGTTAGTGCTTATGACACCACGCAGATGCCAAATACTTTCCTCAACCGAACATGAGGAGCATCGGACATCCAAAGTGTCGCACTAACGTAGCCATCATTTTGACTATTTTGATATGCCAATGATGATTTATTGCTACTTACCTAAGGAAACCGGATCCGGTGTAGGATCCCACAAGTATAATACCCAAGAAACCCTTAAAAGTAAAGGCATATCGCCAAACAATGAAAGCAATAAAGTGATCTAAAGCCCTAAGGTAGCCTCTTTAGGTGTTTTCCCAAGAGAGTTGCCGCTCTGAATACGGTAGGAGAACGACTTGTTTGTTTTATGCTTTCTCGCAAATGTTGCAGTATAGCAAGAGTCACCACCGACTTTTCTTTTATCCGCTAAGGAAGGCGAAAAGAATGTAAAAGACCTTCATTAGATTCTGAGTAAGGGAGGAAGTTATGAAAAGGGAAGGTATTAACACCCTTTCCATCCGTAGTTATCTACGGGCTCTTGATTGCTTAGCTCACTTTATAAATTGGTTTTTGTGTGTGTGTTTGAAAAGATGTTTTTGAAAAGGCATTTCACTTTGACTTTGTAATGATTCTCACTGGAATGTATACGAAGTGTTTGGAAATGTTTTGTTTTGAAAAAAAAAAAAGTATTTAACCTTGTAATGATTCACGTTGGAATGTATACAAAGTGTTTGAAAAGTTTTTGAAAATAGTGTAAGGTGTAAAAAGTATTTTTGAATTGATTGAGCAAGCAAAGAGACTTATTACCTACTCGTAATGGTCGCTTCCATGTTATTTTTCTTTCTTTTAGGGTAGCGCTATCCATACCATTAGTTGGTAGGTAACTTTATCCGTTGGATGTAAAGGACATTCAAGGGTCATTGTATGGTCATAGAAGGCAACATGTAGGAATACCTTAGCATATTCGTAGGACGATCATCACTTTCGTAGGCAAAAATCGAGGGACAAGTTTATGTATTCGTAGGCAACATCGAGGGACTATGATCTTTGATTCAAAGGGACTGTGATGATATTGTTTGTAGGCATCTTTGCTAATGGTATCCCTACGTTCGAGGGGCATGACCATGTATTTGAAAGGCAACAAGAGAGGATACCCTAAGGGGTGTGCAAGTGTGAAGAGTGTGTTATATTCAGATATATTATCTTGTATTTAGAAGTGATCTATGTTGTTTTTAATCTTTCCATACACACCTAGTTACTAGCAGTTAGATATATGTACAGAAATTAAAGTGCGGAAAGTAAATCCTACGCTATTACATGGTTTTCGGGCAGATACATAATAGGAGGTGCGGAAAGTAAAGGGCGGAAATGTAAAGGTGTGGAAAGTAAATCCTACACTATTACAAAAAATAAACCTTGCAACCTAGACATCTTTTCTAGAATTTAAACGCAAAAGATAATAGAAAGATATTTTTGGTTTTTCTTGGAGGGTGATTTTAATGGAAAAAAACTAATTCTAATTAATTAGGATTTAATTAGAAAAATAAATGATTTTTGTGTTTTTTGTCAAAACTTCTGACTTTGTTCGTCCCATAACTTCTGACTCACTCTTTCCGTAACTTGTGGAAATTGGATCATCGCCTCACCGTAGCTTCGAAACCCACGCTAACTTACTCGCCGTAACTTCCGGAAACCGCTCCTTCCATAAATTTCGTGTTATCGCTCCTTGCCAAAACTTCGATGCGTTTGACCTAGAACTAGCTCACTCTTTCCGTAACTTCCAAAATTGGGTCGCCTTTCCTTGCCGTAACTTCTAGGGACCGACTTTTGTTCCTTCCAACTTCCGAAATCGCCCTTCCGTAATCTCGAAATCGCTCCTTCCAACTTCTAAAACTCGTATGGTAGTTCCTTCCGTAACTTCTAGAAACCGCTCCTTCCGTAACTTCGTCACCGCCGTAACTTCGAGGCCGATATGTTACCCGGTAAATCAAAAGATGTTAGAAAACATTGGCAAAAGGTGGTTCAAACTCGTGTCTTTGAGAGAGTGACTTAGTGCGCAAGATGGTGAACAATAAGCGGTGATACATCCATGTATTTAGTTACATGGATTAATATATATGTGATTTTAGTTTCTAAAAATTAAGCCAAATAGAAACTAAATAACGACGGGACCGAAGATTCAATCAACCACTAGATATGCCACGATGCCTCACCGTCAAAATAAGGTCGAGGTGCCGAGATTATTTTCATCACCTTCTTTGATTAAACCAAAATCCAAAACCGCAAAATCAAACAGAAAATGAAACCAAGTGCCCAGATCTATTAATTAGACCTTTAACACGATGGTGGGATTTGTTTGTTCAAATGGCCTAGAACTATGGATACGTAAGCTTCATCCAGCTTGTGCCCTAACAATGGAAAATCCTTGTTCTTGCGTAAACTCACAACCAATGCATCAAATCGTGTTAAAACAACCTAATGATCATGAATGAATGTATGAAAATAGTTTATATCATGTAAATCAAGGTTAGCAATTTCAAACTTTACCAAAACCGTGTAACCTCATGAGGGTGGTTCGATGCTTTGAACTCGTGTGAGTGCTTGATCCACTCCTAGAAGCTTCAGAGAATGAATGAATGGTTGAAACCACCTGGAATGGCTAGAGATTGGAACTTGAAAGCAAGTTTCGAGAGATTTTGAAAGTTTTAGGTCGCTGTGGAGGCAAGGGTTCGCTCTTTTTCGTGTCTTGACTTTTGATCTTGTGAGGTATTTATGTTTAGTAGAATTAGGTCAACAAAAGGAGAAAATATCTTTCATTGATTAAGATATAATTCCTTGAAAATAAAGACCAAATATTGCCTTTTTTGGTCTCTAATCTTTCCTATCAAGTCTTGCACAAATTTTACAGCTAGCATGGGCTTCCTTGGTCCTCAAGATTCTTTGAAAATAATCCAACATGTATTATCAATTACCTTGTATTTTATTTAATTAATTTTGAATTTTAGTCATTTATTTCATGCACCTCCTCAAAAATGTCAAACTTGCACAATTTGCATCTTGCTCAATTTTCAACATTTTTGGGTGTTCTTGGACTTTTTAGAAAGCTCAAGATGTCCTCTAAACACTCCTTTTGATTTCATCTTCATTGAAGTTTCCATGTTCATGTACACTTCTTTTCAAAAAGATGACTTTTGTTGACTTTTAAAAGGACCTGTAATGTTTTGATCCCTAACTTCCAAATGAAGCATTTCTGGCCAAAGTCATAGACACGGTCAGAGAATTGAATTCCTTTAAAATGAAGTTTGGTGGAAAAATTTCTGATAAAGTACGTGAAAGCTATGCCTGGTGTCATACCCCAAAATTTGCCCTCCATCATCTCAAGATATTTCATACATCCATACTCAAGGATTCCTCAAAGGTTGATCAGACAAACCCTCTCCTAGACAATCAACCCAAACTAGGGTTTGGTGATTCTCGATCAAGATGGACTTCCAACATCTCCAATGGTCTTCATGCCTCCCATATGCTTCAAAGATTCTCCATGTCAAGTTTCAAGCCTCACAAGTCAAGATTGCTCGCATAATCGCCGATGGTCGAAAATCAACAGATGGACAAAAGTCAATCGTGGTCAACATACCAAACTTCATAATTTTGGTCAACATCCTCATTTTGAAGTTACATTCATCATTTGATCAAGGGTTGATCATGATTCATCAAGAAAACTCAAGATTTGCTCAAAAGTCAAACTTTCTAAATTAGGTTTCTAGTGAAAAGTCAATCGAACTTTGACCGATCATAACTTTTCATACTTTCTCATAAATTTTTCCACCACCTCTTGTTTTGAAGAGAATTCAATTTCTACAACTTCATGTCTAACAAGAATGTCCAAAAATGCTTCATTTGAGAGGTATGGCTCAAAACATTACGTGTCATTTTCAAAGTCAACATTTTGTTTTGAGGATATATCGAGCATGGAAACCCAATTGAGACGAGACAAAAAGGTTGGTTAGAGGACTCTTAGAGCTTTCCAAAAGTCCAAGAACTTTCAAAATGTGAAAATTGAGCAAGATACACTATTCACAAGTTGGGCAATTTTGAAGAAGTGCACAAGGAGAAATACTTAAAATCAAAATTTTGCAAACGGGCTTACTTTTTATTCATCCAAACTTGTTCCTTATACAATTAGGAATATCCAAGCCCAATGCCACGATTTTTTATTTTATTTTTCTATTTAATTTGGAATTTATTCATTTAAATTCAAAAATAAAGTATAAAATCAAAATTAATTACAAACTTGATTTTTATTTCTTCCTTGAGATCCAAGCAACTCATTAAAGCCAAAGAAATTTCAAATTTGATTGATATGGCAAGATTGGATTGAAAATTGATCAAGAATTGAAAATTTGATTTTGTACAAAAATCAAATTTGATTTGCATTGATTAGTGATGATTTCTTCCTCAAATCAACTCCAAATCCATCCAGTATAAATGTACAATACATAGCACATGATTGAGAACGGAAAAATTGGCTCAAGAACCCTAACCTAGAACTCAAACATCCGTGACACACAAGCAAAGTGCAGCCCTAGTTCCAGCCGTTTTCAATCGATTTTGAGGTGTCCATTGCATTCCTTGATACCTCTTGAGTCGATCCGCACCTTTACATTGCCAAAAGCATCATGAATCACGTAATTCAATTCGGTTTGTTCAAGAAAAATTCAAAATCGTATTTCAATTATCATGCATTTTTAACTTGTTTTGTTGTTGTTTTGTGATTAGTGATGAGTTTGCGTTTATCCGGCAAGTTAATCGTGTTTCCATGGCCTCGAAACGAGTATGCCATAACTAGGGTTTCGAGCTCGATTTAGGGCTTTGCTTAAATGGAAAATTGACCATGAGGTTATCACCAATGAATTTAATGATGTCCCGAATCGAACCATGGCCTTAGAACTTATTTATATTATGTATGATTGATTTTCGCTTTGTTGGACGAAGGCCGAGCAATGGCCGACGAAGTTTTCAAAAATTCAAATCGGGACGATGAAGTTTGGCACGGCTCGAGGTATCTGTGAGCGACGCGCTCAGATTTCACTGCTCCAGCTTTCCAAACATGCTTGCACACTTGGCTCGCTTGGTTAAGGCGGACTGTGCATGGATGCCTCCAAGGTCTCGGTTCGATTCCTACCAGACCACTTATTTTTCTTCTTTCACAAAACTAACATATTTTTATTTTCTATTTTTCTTATTTATTTAATATTTGCATCAATTTTAATTTTTCATATTTTTATTTCATGCATTAAAAATCATCAAAATATTTTTTCCTTTTGCATTTATTTTAAAATACTTATTTAATTTATAAATTTAAAAATATTATTTTTCATGCATATTTATTTTTATTCATAATTTAGCATTTAAATCACATTTAATTAGTTTTAATTATTAAAATGCATCTAAAAATCCCAAAAATTATTTTAGCATATTTATGTTATTTCCAGATGTCATATTTTTCTTATTTAAAAATTGCATTTTTACTAACATTCTTCTTTATTCGATTCATCTCGATTTTCCAATTTCTCAAATCCTTGTGTTATCTCGCTTTGACGTTTTTTCTTATCGTTTTCATTTTTTCCAATTATGTAACTGTTTATGGGATGTAATAGTTTAAATTAGGCTTTTAATTTCCGCAAGTTTAAATTATGTATCTTCCCCAAAGCCATGTAATAGCGTAGGACATTTATCTTTCCGCATCTTTACATTCCGCATTTTAAGTTCCGCACCCTATAAATTGCTAGTAACTAGGCGTGTATGGCAAGATAATAATTAACATAGCTCACTAATTTTCAAGATAAAATATTTGAATCAACACACTCTTTTTCACACATGCACCCCTTAGGGTAATTCTCTCGTTTTTGCATAATTCAAAATGGTCATGTCCTCTAACGTAGAGGTATTCTAGCACCGCTGCCTTCAAAACAAATCATCATAGTCCCTTCGATACAAAGATCATAGACCCACGATGTCGCCACGAATACATGATCTTGACTCGATTGTCGCCACGAAAATGATGATAGTCCTTCGAATGTGCTAGGATACTTCCTACAAGTTGCTTTCTATGACCATCCGATGTCCTTCGAATGTCCCGCTTACATCCAACAATAGAGTTACCTACCAACTAATGGTATGGATAGCGCTATTCTAAAGGAAAGTAAAACAACACGAAAACGACCAATTCGAGTAGGTAATAAGACTTTTAGTTGCTTGCTCAAATCAAATACTTTTCACACAACACACTTTTGTCAAAGTTCAAACTCTTTCAAAACGAAACATTTCCTAACACTTTGTATACATTCCTACATGAATCATTACAAAGTCAAAGCGAAATGCTTTTTCAAAACATTTTGTCAAACACAGAAAGCACAATTTTAAAGTGATCTAAGAGCAACTAAGAGCCCGTAGATAACTACGGATGGAAAGGGGTGCTAATACCTTCCCTTTTCATAACCTTCTCCCTTACTCAGAATCTAACGAAGGTCTTTTTCTGTACTTTTACCTTCCCTTAATTGGATAAAATAAAAGTCGGTGGCGACTTTGCTATCCGCATATTTGCGATACAAAATCCACAAAGTCAGCTTCACAGTTACATGTAACCCATGATACGGGAGACACCCTAAAAGAGAGAATGCCTTAAGGATTTCTAGATCACCTTTATTGCTTTTTGTTTGACTTGCTTGCTTTATCTTTAAGGGTTGCTTGGGTATTATATTGTTGGGGGATCCTACACCCGATCCGGATTTTAGGTAAGTAGCAATAAATCGTCAGCGACTGCTAGACGATATCGAAACGGTCAACATGATGGCTACGTTAGTGTGACACTGATGTCCCGATACTCTTCATTTCCAAGTCGAGGATAGTATTTGGCTTCGTGGTGTCATCAAGCACTAAATAAACTTTAGAACCTTAATTGACCCATCTTGGCCATTAGAAGGTAGTGAGATGGGCTTTTGTGTAGACTAAGGTCATCGACACTGATGCTACGCCATCGAGATCGACTTTGGGATATTTTCGTCGACCACTGGCGATTGAAATAAACGCCACGAAAGATCGATGATGTGAGATTCCTAGAATCCGTTACTATTATAGGACAGATGAACCAACTCAAACCTTTGGTGGGTAATCACCTATACCTCTTGCAAGCCTTAAACCTAGGCTCATGTGTGATTTGTTCAGTGTGCCAAACATGACATCATGACATCATTCGCATTGCATATCATTTCTAACTATTTCAAGGACCTAGGATTTATCTTTGCTCTGCTTTGTGGTATTATGGCTTCTAGAAAGACTATCCGAATCAACTTCATGGGTATACCTGTAATACTGTGAACTGACTTTGTAGGATTTTTGTATCCAAATGTGCGGATAGCAAGAGTCGCCACCGACTTTTATTTTTATCCAATTAAGGGAAGGTAAAAGTAATAAAAAGACCTTCGTTAGATTCGAGTTCGGGAGAATGGTTATGAAAAGGGAAGGTATTAGCACCTTTCCATCCGTAGTTTATTCTACGGGCTCTTAGTTGCTCTTAGATAACTTTTTAAAATTACTTTCGTGTGTTTGACAAAATGTTTTGAAAAGGCATTTCGCTTTGACTTTGTAATGACTCATGTAGAGTGTATACAAAGTGTTCGAAATGTTTCATTTTGAAAAGAGTTTGAACTTTGAAAAAGAGTGTGTGGTGTGAAAAGCATTTGATAGAGCGAGCAACTAAAAGACTTATTTACCCACTCAATTGGTCGTTGTGATTTATCGCTCCTTTAGAATAGCGCTAGCCATACCATTAGTTAGTAGGTAGCTCCATTCGCTGGATGTAAACGGCATTCAAGGGACATCGGATGGTCATCAAGGCAACTTATAGGAAGTATCCTAGCACATTCAGGGACTATCATCATTTTTTCGTAGGCTTACAATCGAGGGTCAAGATCATGTATTCGGAAGCGACATCGCGGGTCTTATGATCTTTGTATCGAAGGGACTATGATGATTTTTTGGAAGGCAACGGTGCTAGAATACCCTACGCTCGAGGGACATGACCATTTTGAATCGAAAGGCATCGAGAGAGAATTACCCTAAGGGTGCGTGTGAAAGAAGTGTGTCAAATTCGGATATTTTATCTTGAAGATTAGCGTGAGCTATGTCCAATTATTATCTTGCCATACACGCCTAGTTACTAGCAATTGATAGGTGCGGAAAGTAAAATGCGAATGTAAAGTGAAAGGTAAATGTCTTACGCTATTACATGGCTTTGGGCGTATACATAATTTAAACTCATGGAAAATAAAACCCTAGATTAAACTATTACAATCCATGAGCAGTTACATTATTGGAAAATAAAACGATAAAAGAAAACGTCCGAATCGGAGCAACCCGTGGAAAGAAACGGAAATCTAAAATACGAGATGAATTGAATAAGAGGAAAATGTTAGAAAATGCAAATTTTAATATGAGAAAATTAATATATGCTGGAAATAAGATAAATATATTAAAATAATTTTTGGGATTTTTGAAAAGATTTAATAATTAAAATGCAATTTATAATGATTTAAATGCAAAATAAAATAAAATAAATATGCATGCAAAAATTATATTTTTTAATTTATTAAATTAAATAAACATTTTTATGAAAATAATGCAAAAGGAAAAAATGTTTTTGGTAATTTTTCAATGCAAAATAAAATTGTGAAAGGAAATTAAAATAATATGAAAATATTAAGTAAATATGAAAAATATGAAAAATAGAGTTTTGGAAAAGTGTAAAAAGGGATTGTCTGAACCAGGAATCGAACTGGGGACATCCCTTTCAAACCTTGAAAACCAATGCTACCGACCAACCGAGCTAGACGTGCCAACCTGTTTGAAACGGAGCGGCTAAGACACGCTGTCGTCTCCGACTTCTTCGCTCGCCAACGATCGCCTTCTCTCGATTCAAATATTTGAAAATCCAAATACGGCTTTTTGTTCGACGCTATGTCCTCGGCTAATATCAAAATGCAAGACACATAATATAAATACATTCTAAAGCCATGGTTCGATTCAGGAAATCATTCCGGATGCACTGGTATAGGTCTCATGGTCCAATTTTTCCGTTTAAGGGAAACCCCAAATCGTGTTCAGGAACCCTAGCTATGGCATATCGAGTTCCGTGCTATAGAAATACAATTAACCCTGCCCGATCGCTTGCAAACTTTATTCTAATCACAAAACAACAATGAAACATGTTAATAATGCATGAATACGAGAAATCGATTTAAGATTTTCAAGAACAAACCAAACTTGGATTTCACGATTCGTATGGTTTTGGATGAAGTGAGTATCCGATCGACTGAGATGCCAAGGAATGAGATGGAATGCCTTAACCTACTGTGGATGGTCGGAACTAGGATCGCTAGTCGCTTCAAGAACACGATTTCTTTGAGTTTGAATTAGGGTTTCGAGCCAATTTTTTCGCTCTTTCTTGATAGGTATGCATCATATATTTATACGGATGGATTTGGAATGGTTTTGGAAAGAATTGATCAACATTCAATGGAAATCAAATTTTGATATTCTCATGAAATCAAATTTTCAAATTTGTCCAATTTCAATCCAATCTTGCCAAATTTGATCCAATTTCAAATTGTCGGCATTTGTGAGTTAATTGGACCTTAAGGAAAGAGTAAAATCAATCTTTGCTATTAATTTCAATTTTATAATTTATTTTAAGATTTAATTTGCATTTAAATAAATAAATTACAAATTAAATAGAAAATAAATCAAAAATTGTGGTTTGGGCTTGGACACTCTAATTGCTTGAGGAACAAGTTAGATGAAGAAAAAGTAGGCCCATTTGCAAAAGATTTGATTTTTGAAGTATCTCTTTGTGCATTCTTCCAAAATCGCCCAACTTGTAGATGGTGTAACTTGCTCAATTTTCCACATTTTTGAGTGTTCTTGGACTTTTGGAAAGCTCTAAGAGTCCTCTAACCAATGTCTTTGGTCTCATCTCAATTGGAGTTATCATGCTCAAAATATCTTCAAAACAAAAGTTGACTTTTGTTGACTTTGAAAATGACCTGAATGTTTTGAGCTATACCTCTCAAATGAAGCATTTTTGGACATTCTTGTGAGACATGAAGTTGTAGAGAATTGAATTTCCTTCAAAATAAGAGGTGGTGGAAAATTTCGAGAAAGTATGAGAAAGTTATGACCAACAAAGTTCATTGACTTTTCATCTAGAAACCCTAATTTAGAAAGTTCGACTTTTGGGCAAATCTGAGTTTCCTTGATGAATCATGATCAACCCTTGATCAAATGATGAATGTAACTTCAAAATGAGGATGTTGACCAAAATCGAAGTTTTGACCAGTATGTTGACCACAGCTGACTTTTTGTCCAATAACCCGATTTTCAACCATCCGAACAATTGTTCGAGGAAACTTGACTCATGAGGCTTGAAACTTGACATGGAGAATCTTGAAGCATATGAGGAGGCATGAAGGCCATTGGAGATGGAAACCATCTTGCCTTGAGAGATACCAAACCCTAGTTTGGGTTGATTGTCAGAGAGAGTTTGTCCGATCAACTCGAGAGTCCTTGAGTATGGATGTATGAAATCTCTCGAGTAGATGGAGGGCAAATTTGGGGTATGACACTGCCCCTGCTCAATCTTCTTGTACGAAGGGTTAGATTGACATGCTTGTCTTCGTGACCGGAGGTAGAAGATGATCGAACACCGAGTACACCAAAATTTGCACCGCCGCTGGACGATGCGGAACGGGCTTACGATGCCATTTGAGAAGTTGGAGATTCACTGGGAACGAGTCGACGCTAGACTCGGAGTCTAAATAGGAGAGCTGATTTGAGATGGGCTTAAGATCCATCCGAAAAGTCGATGCCGGGAGCGAGCCGACGTTGACCGGATGTTCCCGAATGGAGAGAGAGGGCTTAAATGCTATCCAAGGCAACCGAGTGACGCTAGACTCAGAGTCGCTGCTGATAATCGTAATAAATCTTCGACCGATTACTCCGAGAGATTGTAGTTGGCAAAATGGATAGCTTCCTGTGGTGCTCTGTGTCGATCCATTGCCTCGTTATCGGAGGATAACCGTAGGTGGTCTTTCTGATAGTTTTCCGCCGCTTGGGGCTTAACTCGACCCGTGCCGGAGGCGTCTTTCGATAGTTTTCCGCGGCTCGGGCTTAACTCGACCTATTTTGGCGCGGTCTTTCGATAGTTTTCCGCTTGGCCGGGGCTTAATCTCGACCTGTTTGCAAGTGATCACACTGCTTGGAGAAACAAGAGGAACTTTGATAGAATATTGTTAGTTTTATGCAAAGTATGATGCATGATAGTATATGAATGACATATGCATGAATTATGACTTTTATGAGAAATGTATGAATGATGAATGTCAGGATATTTCAAAACATATCCATCTTGAAGAAGATGCGATATTCTGCTTGAAGATTGACTTCACCGGGAATTGTAGGTGGAAGTCCCCTTGAAGGAGAAGGAAGATATCCCGGATTCCTCCGATGCACTATCTCGACCAAGTCTTGGGTCTAGACATTGTTGAGGACGTAGAGATTGAGAGGCTCGTTCTCGGAGATCTCTATATACCCTACCGAGGAGAGTCTCGAGGCGATCCATTGAGGACCTTGTATGTAGATCCCACGAGGAAATTTAGAGGTGCTTTATCGGGATTTCAAGTAGATCTCGGAGAGCATTTGATGGTTCGAGAGACCAGCTTGAAGAGTCCTGGGTCCGTTGTAATCTCCGGGCCGGGAATAAAGGTGTATGCTTCCTCCGATGCACTATCGACCAAGTTTTGAGTCCGATACCCGCCGGGAAGGGGAGGATTGAGAAATATCCACCGGGATGAAGTGTTACCGCAGAGACCGATGTAACGCTGCTCGATCGAGTGGATTTGCCGCCGTGGATTCCCTTATACTACTGGGAATGAAGTGTTACCGCTAGAGACCATGTAACGTTGCTCGATTGAGTGGATTTGCCGCTCGTGGATTCCCTTTATACTCTGGGAAGGTGTGTCAGGTGACACCTTATGCTCGTGGGGAACTATTTGTTGACTTTCACGTCATCCCAATTCCTCGAACCCAGTAAGTACTTTGTATGTTCACTTTTCGTATGTTTGTGATCGATTTTTATTGTCAAACGCGATAGTCATTCAAAGCAAACGCTGGACTTATTGCAAATAACAACAATGTAAATTGTAAAGAGAAAGAAGTCGTATTATTTGAAAGGTATGCGATGGCCAAGTAGTTTGTACACAAGAAAGGTAAAAGCTATGCGAAACAATCTCGTTAAGTCCCAACTGCTTAGTACTCATATATTTCAACTATCTCATCTCTCGCCGCCGAGAAAGTGAGTAGACCGATCTTCGCCATTTGAATCTTGAATGTTGATAGTAGTCCGGAAATAGTGATCCGAAGAGACATAGTCGTACGCTTAAATCCCTAACTTTTGCCTAGACCGCCTTTCGGTTTTCACCACCGATACCTTTTCTGCCCAAGCCGCTTTTCGTGTTTTCGACTGCACGTGTACATGTTTTGTATATCCTTTATTTTTGCCCGAACCTTTGTCTGCCAGATGCCCTTATTTTTGCTCAGGCCGACCCAGCGGGTCTCTTTATGCGTAGTATTTTGACTATGTCTGCTCACGTGGTGTGGAAGTCTTCGCCATCCATGGTGCTAAGTATCATAGTCCGCCAAAAATATCCGTTTTGACTACAAATGGTCCCTCATATGTGGGAGTCCATTTGCCCTCGGATCACCTCAGGAAGAATGATGCGCTGACTACTAAATCACCGACTTGGTAGACTCCTTGCTTGACCTTCTTGTTAAATGCTCTAATCATTCGCTCGATAACTCTGTCCATGGCAGATGGACGCGAGTCGCTTCTCATCAATCAAGATCTGGTCAAGGCGAGTCTCGACCCAATCGCCTTCGCCAACTCGCCTCCCGGAAGACTCGTCGAGGGTATCCGAACTCGATGGGTAAGACGGGCCTACCGTGATACAAGAGAGAAGTTCGCCTGTGGATGTCCGGTTGCAGTGCGATAGCCATGAAGAGCAATGGTAACATTTCATGCCAATCCTTGTAAGTCACCGCCATCTTCTCGTATAATCTTCGAATGTTTTTGTTGGCGGCTCCATCGCCCATTCATCTTAGGTCGATAAGGAGAAGAGTTGGTTTTCAAATATGTATTTTATCGGATCCATCTTAGAAATCAACAGGTAGTGTGAGTCAACATATACCGCCTTAGTCGGCGAGCAGCTCAAGCAAAGCGTTGCAAGTTTTCTCGAGTTTGAGTATCTTGTTTCACCCCGTAAACTTTTGCTAAGGTAGTATATTGCATGCTCTTTACGCACTGCATCATGTTGCCCCAACACACACCCCATTGAATTCTCTAACACCGCAAGTACATGATAAGAGGTCTTCCTTCAAGAAAGGCATCGTGATAGGAGAATTCGAGGTATTCCTTGATTTTGTCAAAAGCGATCCGCAATCGCTGCTCCATTCTACCACTGATCTTTCTTAAGTAACTGAAGATTGGGCTCACTGTAGCGCTAGTGTGCAATGAATCGCAATGTAGTTCAATCGGCCCAAGAAACCTCCGACTTCCTTCTCAGGGAGTTGGCATCTCGAATAGCTTTAACCTTGGCATGATCAACTTCAATACCTTTTCCACCGACTACAAACCCTAGGAGTTTTCTGGATCCGACTCCAAAAGTGCACTTGTTAGGATTGAGTCTCAACCTCGCACTTCTTCAATCAAATAGTTTTCGCAAATGATCAAGATGTTCTTCTTCACCGTGGATCGAGCTATCATGTCGCCGACGAGACCTCATCTCGATGAATCATGTCATGAAACAATGTTACCATAGCACTGATAAGTGGCGCCGCGTTTTCATCCGAACGGTATAACCTTGTAGCGTAGTGCCCCACTGTAACGAAGTAGTCTTCCATGTCTTCGTGAGCCATTTTGATCCGATTGTAACCGAGAAACCATCCATGAAGGAGAAAACCTTATGTCGAGCGGTATTGTCAACCAAAACGCCAATACGAGGAAGTGGAAATCGCCTTTCTGACTCGCTTTGTTCGCATCTCAGAATCCACACACATTCGCATTCTTACCATCCTTCTTAGGCACGGGTACCACATTAGCAACCCACCGGGATAGGAAGTAACGGCTAGGAAACCAAATTTGAACCGCTTCATAACTTCGGCTTTGATTTTCTCGACATCTCAGACGATACGACGCACTTTTGTTTCACCGAGAGAAACCTTCTTTGGCAATCGGCACCACACAATATCAATGTTCAAACCAGTATGTCGTATGACCAAGCAAAACCCAGATAGTCTCGTAGCATCCGAACCAACCTTTCTTTTAACACTCGCTCTCAAGACCCGCCTCCTATCTTGATCTCTTTTCTGCCAAGCACTCCATTCACAACCTCAACTTGCTCTTCGTGGTGGTCAGATAACTCGCTTCTTCGTCAGATCACCGCAAGTTCTCCTGCACTTCACAATCTTCACTTTCGCCTTCGGCTTAGTAGATCGGATTATCAAGTCATATTTAGCACCTAGCATAGTCATTAACGAGATTCGAGTGATTCGCAGCGTACCACGGGTGTGTGTAAGAACACATAGCTTTTGAAGGGTGATAAAGTAAAAGAAAGAAAACAAACAATTGAATGCAAAAGTCCAACGAATTTTTGAATGAAAATACGCAAACGATGATAATAACCCTCGAACGAGCCATGATGCCCTGCAAGGCACTAGGCTTTCAAAGTTTATTGTTCAAAACATAAAGAAATATAAAAGCAAACAAAACAAGAGCAATTACCCGACTAAAGGAGATTGGTATGACGCTTCGCCTTCCAATTGCCGAGCCCATGATCCGGAGTCAGATCCACTTGTTGATGTCGAAGCCGCTTGTCGCCGCTCTCTATAGCATGGATTCCACTGATGATGCGGAGGAAGTTGGCTGCCTGCTCGCGTATCATCTTCTCGACTTGATGGTGAAGCCTAAACCACCTTGTCAAATTTGAAAGGAAGATCTGGAGTCGACCCAATAGTACTCTTCTTCAATGCTAGCTCGAGCATCTTTCAAAGAGGCCATCCTAGGCGGAACTTATGTAATCAGAGTGACGGGAGAGTCAATAGGCACGACTGGTATTGTTTCAAAAGCTTGATGTGGAGTCTCAAGAATTCACCTTCCATCTCGAGATAGCGGAATGATCAGAGATGACCGACTATATACTCTTCTTCACCACATACCGTGAACAACCTTCCCTTTCACCGGTATTTCAGCTCGATGTAATGTAGAGGTAATACCGCCCCATGTATCCAAGGGGCCCAAGTAGGCAAGAGTAGGGACGGATGTCCATGACAAAGAAAGTAGAGTCAAAAGTCCGGGAACCGACTTTAACAGTGTAATGAGCTTCCAAGCACCGCTCGCTAGAACCATCAAAAGCTCTCACGATTATGTCACGGGTCTCGTAACCAACCTTTGACATCAAGTCGATCAAAAGCAGCTTCGAAGGATATTCAAAGGTAACCAAGATCCACCAAAACATGAGATGATAGTACCCTTGCATTCAACAAAGATGTGCAAGGCTTTGTTATGTTTCTTTTCCGAAGGAGTCAATCAAGATCGAGAAGCTTCAGGCCGTTGTTGGCAGCCGTGCTAGCAATACAAACTTCGAATTGATCGCTGGTAGTGTCTTGCAAGACATGAGCATTCTTCTAAACTCACCAAGGCATTAGCACGAGCCTCGTGAGCACAAGAGCAGAGTGTATGGATATCTTGGACTGAACGTCCCAATTGTTCCACAACATTGTAATCACTCTTCTTGATGATCTTCTAATTTCCTCCATTTCTTGTTTGAGGTGTCTTCAAAGAACTTCCTTGGTGCTTCCGTCGAAAGCGGTGATGAGTCATCGGTTTTTCCTCTAGCCGGGGTATTGATTGAGAATCGAATGCGAGCCGAGTCGCATGTCTTTTTGGAGGAGAGATTCTCGAGAGAATACCTTCCCGGTTCGGTCACCCATCGATCCTGGATGTTGTCGATGTCGAATGGTAGCTTCAATCGAAGATCTTCAATGGTCGAGGGTCTTGCTTGACGCCATGATAGTAAACATCACCCATAGTTCCAAGGGATAGCTTTGTCGAGGAATATGGAATCGGTCTGGAGAAGTGATAATGAGAGGTGCCACCCTAGGTATAGGATCAGCAGAGGAAATCCTTATTGTGTTAACATCAAGATAGTCTTCGTGGAAATCACACCCATCCTCCGCCTTTAACATCTTCAATAGAATCTTGTAACTATCGTGACAAGGTACTTCACCATGTAATCATATTTTCACTTGGCTGCCCCAAGGTATCCCACACATGATGACATGGGGCCATTCTGCATTGTCAATCTTCAACTTAGACATTTCTTCACACTTCCGATGTGTGGTTTCGTAAATAGTATCTCACTTGCTATCCATCATGCATCAACACGCCTCTCAACCAAGCACAACCATCGATGCATTTAGCACCAACGACAACTGGGCATCCCGATTGACACCGCTTGCAACAAATTCTTCTTAACAATCATCGAGGAATGGCCAAGTCATCTATGTTGAAAACATAAGTATCACACCAACAAAGATTGGAACTTTTGTCATGATTAGGCATAGGCGATTGATCACATTCGAGTCTCAACAGGAGGGTCAAACTCAATCGCTTAGCTTCAATCATATCTTGAATCTTGTTCAGAGCCCAACAATTGTCGTGTCGTGCCTCGGCTATTGGAATGGTAAGCACTTAGCATTAGGATTGTACTGAGAGGAAGTGTTGACATTCGAGGAGGATCCCTGTTATTTACCGCTGCTCAACATGTGTTTCAAGGCTTGCGACAAAGGCATGATCTTCTGAATCGTCCGCGGCCTCGCCACGCTGTCTCACCGAGGTTGCGCTGATGTAGGGTCGAGATCACAACCGTCCCACGATCGAGCGCGGTCGGTCTTGGCTCGGCTTTTCGACCATACACAAGATTAACTTTCTTAGCACCAAAAGATCTCTTCAGATTGAAGATGACTCTACATGGATCTTCCCACTCGATACAGCCTTCACGCGCCGCTCAATAACATCGTACTTGAATCCGGATGAAGAATTTCCAATCGATGATTGAAGAATGGGCCTGCTGTCCCCATAAACATATCAACCAACTCCCTATTCGACAAGGGTGGTTGAACTCGCTAGATCTCTCCACTCGAGCATACCCTTGAACTTCGTCACGACCCATAGACATGCTTTGTAGTTGCATGAGTGGGTGTCAATTCAAGATCAGACCATATTGTCTCAGAAAGCATCACCAAGTCACCCAACGGATACGGCCATTCTCTAGTCGATAATACCATTCCAACTGGGTCTTGACAAACTCTCTTGAAAATAGTGCATCCACAACTTTCTCGCATCGCAAGGGGCCGATCTTCCGACATAGGACTTCAAATGCAAATTAGGGCAAGACATGCCATCATATTTGGAAAAGTAGGAACTTTGAACTTGGGAGGAATCACAACACCGTGAACAAGACTCAGATCATCAAAATTCAGCCCGACATCTTCAGTTTTCCACAAGATTTGACGGTCTTCGAGTCGCTTGTACTTGTCATCTTCATCGAGTGTGGCTATAATCGTAATGATCCTCCTCTCTTTTTGGCTCACGCTCACCTTCATCACCCTGGTACTCCCCGATGGACACTCTCCAGAGAGCCCGATCCGACCGACCACTTTTGGACCACCTTGAAACGCTCACCCATGTCGAGGAGACCAACCTTCTTCTTCTTGTTGATGAGCTTTTCAAATCTTCTGGCCTTGGACCAAGCAGAACATCTGTCAAACCGAGCATTCGAGCTTGGAGATCTTTGACAACTGCTCAAGAGCCATTTCTCGCTAAAATAGCAGCAAATGAGAAAACCAATTCCAATGTACCGTGATGCAAATATATGATGTTTATGCAAATGCAATGCAATGTTTTCAAGGACCTAAGAGATTTAAATTTGTTAAACAAGCAATGAACAAACATTTATTAGTACTTCTTCATTATTATTTTTCTTTTTAAGTACAAGAGATTGTTCAAAGCAATAAAAGAAAACAATAAATCCTAAAGCTCTAAGTCTCCCATGGCGCTCCTCTGGTGCCGATGTAGCTTGATGTTTCGCCTCCTCATGAAGTAGCTTGGTCAACTCTAGGACTTTCTTCTCACTTGCATAACACCGAGCTTCAAAGGTATCCTCTCTTTAAGCCGGATCCGTGATCTCTTCAAGTCTTCAAAATCAAGAGGCATGTCGATGGAGAACAAAGATAGTGGCACGCCACCTATAGCAATGTGTTCCATAATTACCGTAAAACAAAGCGTGAATGGCATCATGAGGTTTTGAGCCCGAGCTCGCACTCCATTTGAGGTAAGGTTCCCAAGGAATGGAGTTCGGTGCCCCAAAGTCTTGGTATCGGTCTTTACCATGCCCCAAGCATGTATAAACCTTCGCTTGTGAATTGAGATCGTGATTGTAGTCGAACACAATATCTTGGAGAAGCATATCATGTGGACCATCTTCGAGCAAAACCAAACTGACGAGAGCTAGAGAAGGGTGGGGTAATACCTCCCCTTATACCAAGTAGTGGTACATTAGGGAACCTCCACAACGCCAATGAATGAAATCCTTTGAGAGAAAAGATTCCAACGGATGTCGGAATGAGAGAGTGACATTAATTTGAGACCATCTCAACCTTTGTTCGCTCTTCAAACTGATGGAGGAAGGTGCAAATAAACCACCTTGAAAGTAACGGACAACACATGAGAGTTCTTTGTCGCTAGTAGTACGAGTGAGAGAATGTAGGATGTCTCCAAGCAAGGTAGGAAAGGCTGTGATCATGTAAGGAACAACTTGATGGCATCGACATCTATGAATTGATCCAGTTAGGAAAGAACCAAACCATAAATTAGCAAGGCAACAATATTCTCAAATGCATGGAAACTCATAACTTTGAGGAATTCTCTGCTTTGATTAAGAACTTGAAAGTAAACCCTTAACTCCACTTCTAGTTTCCCAATTGGCTTCAATGTCCGAGCGCTTAAGATGTAAGGCGGATGCAATGTCTTCTAACTTAGGAATCTTTTTCTAACCGAGAATGGCATTTGGTCAAGAATAGGTAACCCTAGCTTAGAGAACTCTTCTAAAGTAGGAACCAAATCGATAACTGAAATGTAAAGCAATGGTGTTTCGGATCAAAGAACTGAATAGACATGCATCATATCTTCTTCAAACCGAGATAACCAAATCAAGTAGATAACCATGTCTTTTGATGAACTGAGCATGGTTTGGAATTTCAAACCATTTTTGAGTCGAGAAGGATACCCATGAAGTTGATTCGATAGTCTTTCTGAAGCCATAATCCCTACAAAACAAAAGCAAAGATAAACCTTAGGTCCTGAAATAGTTAGAAATGATATGCAATGCGAATGATGTCATGATGTCATGTTTAGCACACACAAGCAATTCACACAATGAGCCTAGGGTTAAGGCTTGCATGAGGTATAGGTGATTACCCTACCAAAAGTTTGAGTTGGTTCATCCCGCTCCATAATAGTAATCGGGTTCTAGGAATCTCATACATCACGATCTTCTCGTAGGCTTTATTTCAACATACGCCAAGTGGTCGATCAAAATGTCCCAAAAGTCTAATCTCGAGCGAGCATCGAGTATCAACCAACCTCGGTTCACACCAAAGCCGCCATCTCACTACCTTCTAATGGCCAAGATGGGTCAATTAAGGTTCTAAAGTTTAGTTAGGCCGATGACACCACGCAGAAGCCAAATACTTTCTTCAACTTGGGAATGAAGAGTATCGGGCAACCAAAGTGTCACGCTAACGTAGCCATCATGTTGACCGCAGAGTTATATCGCCCAACGGCCGCGATGATCTAATGCCACTTACCTAAAAGGAAACCCTGATCCGGTGTAGGATCCCCAACAATATAATACCCAAGCAAACCTCAAAGTTAAAGCATACAAGTCAAGCTAAAGCTTATAAAAGTTATCTAGAAATCCCTAAGGCAATTTCTCTTTAGGTGATTCCACAGTAGTCGCCAGCCTGTAATATGAACCGACTTTGTAGGATTTTGTATCCAAATGTGCGGATAGCAAGAGTCGCCAACCACTTTTTATTTTTATCCAATTATGGAAGGTAAAAGTAATAAAAAGACCTTCGTTAGATTCTCGAAACGGGAGAATGGTTATGAAAGTGGAAGGTATTAGCACCCTTTCCATCCGTAGTTTATTCTACTGCTCTTAGTTGCTCTTAGATAACTTTTAAAATTATCGTGTGTTTGACAAAATGTTTTGAAAAGGCATTTCGCTTGACTTTGTAATGACTCATGTAGAGTGTATACAAAGTGTTCTAAATGTTTCGCTTTGAAAAGAGTTTGAACTTTGAAAGAGTGTGGTGTGAAAAGCATTTGATAGAGCGAGCAACTAAAAGACTTATTTACCCACCTGTAATTGGTCGTTGCATTTACGTTCCTTTAGAATAGCCAGCCATACCATTAGTTAGTAGGTAGCTCCATCTGTGGATGTAACCGCATTCGGCGGGACACCTGATGGTCATAAGGCAACTTATAGGAAGTATCCCACATCTCAAGGACTATCATCATTTTTCGTAGGCTACAATCGAGGGTCAAGATCATGTATTCGGAAGCGACATCGTGGGTCTTATGATCTTTTGTATCGGCGGACTATGATGATTTTTGGAAGGCAACTGCTAGAATACCTCACGCTCGAGGGACATGACCATTTTGAATCGAAGGCATCGAGAGAGAATTACCCCTAAGTGCGTGAAAGAAGTGTGTCAAATTGATATTTTATCTTGAAGATTAGCGTGAGCTATGTCCAATTATTATCTTGCCACACGCCTAGTTACTAGCAATTGATAAGGGCGGAAAGCAAATGCGAATGTAAAGGCGGAAAGGTAATGTCCCACGCTATTACATGGCTTTGCGTATACATAATTTAAATCATGGAAATAAAACCCTATTAAACTATTACAATCCATGAGCGCTATTGGAAAAATAAAACGATAAAAGAAAACGTCCGAATCGGAGCAACCTGTGAAAGAATGGGAAACTAAAATACGAGATGAATTGAATAAGAGGAAAATGTTAGAAAATGCAAATTTTAATATGAGAAAATTAATATACTGGAAATAAGATAAATATATTAAAATAATTTTTGGGATTTTGGAAAAGATTTAATAATTAAAATGCAATTTATAATGATTTAAATGCAAAAATAAAAATAAAATAAATATGCATGCAAAATTATATTTTTAATTTATTAAATTAAATAAACATTTTTATGAAAAATAATGCAAAAAGAAAAATGTTTTTGGTAATTTTTCAATGCAAAATAAATTGTGAAAGGAAATTAAAATAATATGAAAATATTAGTAAATATGAAAATATGAAAATAGAGTTTTGAAAGTGTAAAAGGGATGTCCAACCAGAATCGAATCGGGACATCCCTTTCAAACCTTGAAAACCAATGCTACCACCAACCGAGCTAGACGCGCCAACCTGCTTGAAACCGGAGCGAAATGCTGACATACGACGTCTCGACTTCTTCTTCGCTCGCGCCAACGATCGCCTTCTCCGATTCAAATATTTGAAAATCCAGGCTTTTGTTCGACGCTATGTCCTCGCAATATCAAAATGCAAGACACATAATATAAATACATTCTAAAGCCATGGTTCATTCAGAAATCATTCCGATGCACCGGTATAGGTCTCATGGTCCAATTTTTCCGCTTAATAAACCTTAAATCGTGTTCAGGAACCCTAGCTATGGCATATCGAGTTCCACTATAGAAATACAATTAACTCCGATCGCTTTGCAAACTTTATTCTAATCACAAAACAACAATGAAACATGTTAATAATGCATGAATACGAAATCGATTTCAAGATTTTCAAGAACAAACCAAACTTGGATTTCACGATCTCGTATGGTTTTGGATGAAGTGAGTATCCGGATCGACTGGAGATGCCAAGGAATGAGATGGAATGCTCGAATCTACCGGTGGATGGTCGGAACTAGGATTGCTAGTTGCTTCAAGAACACGATTTCTTTGAGTTTGAATTAGGGTTTCAGCCAATTTTTTCGCTCTTTCTTGATAGGTATGCATCATATATTTATAACGGATGGATTTGGAATGGTTTTGGAAAGAATTGATCAACATTCAATGGAAATCAAATTTGATATTCTCATGAATCAAATTTTCAAATTTGTCCAATTTCAATCCAATCTTGCCAAATTTGATCCAATTTCAAATTGTGGCATTTGTGAGTTAATTGACCTTAAGGAAAGAGTAAAATCAATTTGCTATTAATTTCAATTTTATAATTTATTTTAAGATTTAATTTGCATTTAAATAAATAAATTACAAATTAAATAGAAAAATAAATCAAAATTCGTGGCTTTGGGCTTGACACTCCTAATTGCTTGAGGAACAAGTTAGGATGAAGAAAAAGTAGGCCCATTTGCAAAAGATTTGATTTTTGAAGTATCTCTCTTGTGCATTCTTCCAAAATTGCCCAACTTGTAGATGGTGTAACTTGCTCAATTTTCCACATTTTGAGTGTTCTTGGACTTTTGGAAAGCTCTAAGAGTCCTCTAACCAATGTCTTTGGTCTCATCTCAATTGGAGTTATCATGCTCAAAATATCTTCAAAACAAAAGTTGACTTTTGTTGACTTTGAAAATGACCGTAATGTTTCGAGCTATACCTCAAATGAAGCATTTTGGACATTCTTGTGAGACATGAAGTTGTAGAGAATTGAATTTCTTCAAAATAAGAGGTGGTGGAAAATTTCGAAAGTATGAGAAAGTTATGACCCAAAGTTCAATTGATCATCTAGAAACCCTAATTTAGAAAGTTTGACTTTTGGCAAATCTTGAGTTTCCTTGATGAATCATGATCAACCCTTGATCAAATGATGAATGTAACTTCAAATGAGGATGTTGACCAAAATCGAAGTTTTGACAGTATGTTGACCACGCTGACTTTTTGTCCAATACACCGATTTTCAACCATCCGAACAATCGGCTCGAGGAAACTTGACTCAGGAGGCTGGAAACTTGACATGGAGAATCTTGAAGCATATGAGGAGGCATGAAGGCCATTGAGATGTTGAAACCATCTT